>CAOGCB010300855.1:0-11593 GCA_948266635.1 Cnidoscolus chayamansa
ATATTAGAATGAAAATTTTCAATATCAATTTCAAAATCCTCAACATTTACTTACTAGGTGGTGTCATTTCAACTTGTTGAGTCACTAATGATGATGATTTTGCATTTGTTGATATTTACTTAAAGAATCATTCCATAAATATAAATATAGAAAATAAAAAAAAAATTAGTATCATATAATTTAGTTCATTTAAAGGATAATTACCATCATATCTATGAGGTTTAGCCTAACTAATTAAAATATCCATGTAGTTTTAAAATTACATTATAATGTTCTCGCTATTTAGTTCCATCAAGTATGAAAGCGATTCGTCCAATTTTAAGCTAATATTTTGTTAATTCATAAAAGGACTAATTTACCCCTATTAAAAGGAAACCTAATTGAAAAAACCACCTTATTTGAGAGATTTTTGTATCCTACCAACTTTTTAAGAGCTCATTCGTGTTGAGGATATGTCATTCAAAAAGACTTCTTCGAAAGGCTTTTATTGTATGCATTGGATGTGTTGTTTTACTAAAAAATGCTAATATCCACTTCGCTATTTCTGTTCTTTAACTTCCATTTCTTATTCTTCTTTTGTTAGACCTCTTTCTTTTGGGACTTAATCCTCCATCCCGTCCACCCAACATAAAAATTTTCCATGTTTTGTTTCTTTTCTTTTCACAATTCTCTATTATTTTTTTTCTTTTTCTTGTAGTTTTAAGATGAATGTTTAGATGTAGAGGGCTTACAACAAGGATATGTAAACATAAATAGTTTGAGATTTGAAGGAGAAGAAGAAAAAAAGCACCAGTTTTAATGCCAAGTTTGGAAGATAAAATCGTGTTTCCTCAAATGCTACAAAGTGTAGAATCCCCACCATTTCCCCTTCAAAGCACCCAACTTTCAAACATTATTGAAACTCCAATAGCTCAAAAGGGTCGTGGAAAGAGAGAGAAAGATATAAAAGAGGCATCTCGTCATACCCATCAAAGAAAAGCAGAGAGATAAAGATAATAAAAAGAAGAGTTTAAGGGAGAATGGTTTCTATGAAGCTTGAGCCTTGATGGTTGATGCAGATAATGGAGGAACCACACCAACATAATCCGTTAATGGTGCAAAACTAACGTAGCCTTAGCTTTAGCAACTAGATGTCCAAAGAAGATGAAAAAGATGTCAAGGTTGGCCCTTTCTACCCTTATAGTTAAAGAATAAGATATTGAGAGGAAGAAACTCAAGGTTTGAGAGAGGTTACAAGCTCAGTTGGGTCATGTTGATTAAGAGACCAATCATTTGTCAAATATCTAAACCTAAAAAAGTTTGTAGGATGAGAAACCTCTCAAACAAGTTGGTTTTCTTTTAATTGGGTCTCCTTTTGATATGGATAAATTAATATTTTTTTAATGTTAGTTTAAAAATGGATGGATGTTCTTCATAGTTGTCAAAATCATATTGTGATAACATTATATGTAATTTTAAAACTACAAAGACTACAAAGATATTTTAATTACTTAGGCTAAACTCAGGGACAAAAGGGTAACTATCCCTTCATTTAATTTAACAATACAAATTTAGTATCACATAATTCAATAAAAAAATCATAATGTTGTTACAATGACATAATATTTTTAATACATTATTTATTATTAAAATTTATTTTTTTTTAAATTTAAATATTCTAACATATTGTAGCAGCCCGACCGTACTAGACCGCTATTTGCATTAGAATTCCATGGCCCCTTGGCCACCCTCTGGGTCTGCCCCTAAATATGATGCATGGTGATGGAGTTTATTATCTATCATATGATACTTAGGTCTAATATAGTTATGATGTGTGCCATTATACAAATATGATGAGATATTATAGATGTATATGCAACATGAATGGATATGCGATGAACATAACGTATGAAAGTAGGATGAAATGAGACGCATGAAATGAATAGAAAAGAAAACAATTATTATAGAAAATGATGTATGATGATACGTTGACTTGTTAGGATTTCAGTCACCATTTCAAAAGAACGACAACAAGGGTGCCCCATGGAAATGTGACGACAAATACAAGCCTAAGGAAGGTAATGACAAAAGTAAAAGTGTCTCTATTTCCACCAATACAAGAAATAGAGATATCAAGTGTTTTAAATGTTTAGGCTATGGTCACATAACATCTCAATGTCCTAACAAGCGAATAATGGTGATGAGAGGTAATGATGTAGAGATAGATAATGAGGAAGATGCAGATGGGGAGATGCCTCCATTGGAGGATTGTAGTGATGGGGAGTTACCTATGAAATGGAGATTATTAGATTCTAGGCGTGCTTTAAATGCACATGTGATAGAATATGATGAGGGAGCTAGGTTGAAAAAGGAGAATATTTTCCATTCTAGGTGTCTGGTGGATGGGAAATTGTGTAGCTTGATTATTAATGAGGGAAGTTGTGTAAATGTGGCTAGTGCCTTGTTGGTTGAGAAGTTGGGTTTAGAGACTACAAAACACCCTAGTCCTTATAAGTTGCAATGGTTGAATAATAGTAGGGAGGTGAGGGTGAATAAACAAGTGAGTGTCATTTTCATAGTAGGAAAGTATTCATTTGTGATGTGGTGCCAATGTAGGCTAGTCACATACTCTTGGGTAGACCATGGCAATGGGATAGGAGAGTAACACATGATGGGTTTTTAAATAGGTACTTTGTAGAAAAAAAAGGGTAAGAAGTATACTTTACTACCTATGAACCTTAAACAGATTTTTGAAGATCAAATCCAACTTGAAAAATCATATGAGGAGATTGTAAAGAAAGAGACTGAAAGGAAAAAAGAAAGAGCGAGAAAAAGAAATCGAGTGAGAAAAATAGAGAAAAGAACATGAGAGAAAAGCAGAGTGTAACAAAAAGAAATTAAAAGAAAAAGAGAATGAGAGCATTTTGGCATTGGAGGAAAAAGAAGGAAAGAAAGTGAGCTTCTTTGCAAGATCGAAGGAAGTGAGGAAGGCGTATTTCTCTCATAAGCCAATGATTGTTTTTATGTACAAGGAGGCTTCCTTTTCTTCTAACAATAATGACCCATCCATTTCCAATGTTGTGGTTGATGTTTTATAGGATTATGAAGAAGTGTTGCCAAAAGACATGCCTTGTGGTGTACCACTATTGAGGGGTATCGAGCGTGAAATAGACCTCATCCCTGGGGCTGCAATTCCTAATCAATCATCATATAGGAGTAATGAAACTAAGGAGCTTTAATGGCAAGTTCAAAAGCTCTTTGAGAAAGGCCACATTCATGAGAGCTTAAGCCCATGTGTAGTGGTCGTCTTATTGGTGCCTAAGAAAGATGGCAGTTGGCAAATGTGTGTTGAATGTCAAGCGGTCAAGAAAATAACGGTAAAGTATCGACACCCTATACCATGCCTTGATGATATGTTAGATGAATTACATGGTGCTTATGTGTTTTCAAAAATTGATCTTACAAGTGGTTATCACCAAATTAGAATGAAACCAGGTGATGAGTGGAAGATTGTTTTTAAGACTAAATATGGGTTGTATGAGTGGTTGGTGATGCCATTTGGCTTAACCAATGCACCTAGTACTTTTATACGCTTAATGAATCATGTGTTGCGTCAATTCATTGGCAAATTTATGGTTGTCTACTTTGATGACATTCTTTTGATAGCAAATCCATTGATGAGCATGTCATGCATTTGCGATGTGTGTTTGATGCTTTATGCAAATTCAAGTTATTTGCTAATATGAAGAAATGTACATTTTGCATTGATCACATATATTTCTAGGATATGTGGTGAGTGCAAATGGTATTGAGGTAGATAGTGAAAAGTTAAAGACTATTCAAGAATGGCCTAAGCCTAAGAGTGTTATTGAGGTGCGTAGCTTTCATGGCTTAGTAAGTTTCTATATGAGGTTTATCAAAGATTTTAGCACCATTGTTGCCCCATTAACAGAAATTATGAAAAAGGATAAAGGTTTTGTTTGGTGTAGTGAACATGATCGTGCATTTGCTTTGTTGAAAGATAAGTTGTGTAATACACCATTATTGAGATTGCCTAACTTTGATCTTACTTTTGAGGTTGAGTGTGATACCTTCAGGATAGGTATTGGTGTTGTGTTAATGTAGGAAAAATGACCATTTGCTTATTTTAGTGAAAGCTGAATGGTGCAAATTTGAGTTATTCAATTTATGACAAGGTGCACTATGCATTAGTGAGTGCACTTGAGACTTGGCAACATTATTTGCTTCCAAGGGAGTTTGTGATACAAATTGACCACGAGTCCTTGCATCATTTGAAAGGACAAAGCAAGCTAAATAAGAGACATGCCAAGTTGGTGGAGTTCATTAAATCTTTTCCATACGCGATTTAGTACAAACAAGGGAAAGAGAATATTGTTGTAGATGCACTTTCTCGAAGGTACACTCTCATTTCTACACTTTCTAAGAAACTATTGGGATTTGAGCATTTGAAAGAATTATACATGCATGATGTTGATTTTGCTAATGTGTATAAGGCTTGTGAGCATGTGGCATTTCATGAATATTATAGGAATGAGGGCTTTCTTTTCAAGAAAAATAAGTTATGTATGCCTATTTGTTGAGTATGTGAATTGCTTTTGCGTGAAGCTAATAGTGGTGGATTAATGGGTCATTTTGGAATTGATAAAACACTAAGTATATTGCATGAGCATTTCTTTTGGCCTAATATACGTAAAGATGTTGAGCGCATATGTACACATTGAATTTCATATAGGCAAGCTAAGTTTAGGACACAACCTCATGGATTATACATGCCATTGCCTATACCTACACACCCTTGGGTTGACATATCTATAGACTTTGTGTTGGGATTGCTTAGGAGGAGGAAAGGACATGATAGCATTTTTGTGATTGTAGATAGATTTTCCAAAATGGCACATTTCATAATATACCATAAGACCGATGATGCCACCCATATTGCGAACTTGTTTTTCTGTGAAGTAGTTCGCTAGCATGGCATTCCTAAGACGATTGTGTCTGATAGGGATGTGAAGTTTTTTAGCCATTTTTTGCGTGTGCTATGGTCTAAATTAGGAACAAAGCTTTTGTTTTCAACTACTTCTCACCCTCAAACGGATGGACAAACAAAATAGTTAATCATACCTTAGGCACTTTATTGCGTGCTATTATTGGTAAAAATTAGAAAACATGGGAAGATTGTTTGCCATTTGTGGAATTTGCATATAAATGGAGTAAGCATTCTACTACAAGTTTTTCTCCTTTTAAAATTGTGTATGGATTTAACCCACTTACTCCTCTTGATTTATTGCCTTTGCCTGCTAATAAGCTTGTTAGTGTTGATGGAAGTAAGAATGCAGATATGGTTAAGTCTATACATAAGAAAGCGTGTCAACAAATTGAGACAAAGAATGAATAGGTAGCTGCCAAGGTAAATAAGGGAAGACGTCCAATGACATTTGAACCTGGAGATTGGGTTTGAGTTCACATGTGTAAGGAGCGATTCCCTACGAAAAGGAAATCCAAGCTAGATGCTTGCGGTGATGGTCCATTTTCAGATTATTTCAAAGATCAATGACAATGCTTATAGAGTGGACCTACTAGGTGAGTATGGTGTTTCAAATACCTTCAATATCAGTGATTTATCTCCTTTTGATCTTAATGCAGATTCAGATTCGAGGACAAATCCTTTTGAATGGAGGAAAATGATACAAACAATGTCCACGATGCACAGAAAGGCATTCCAGACGTAGAGGATTTTTCTGATCCAATCACATGATCTCGAACTAATTGTTTAAAAGAACAACATCAGCTTTGGGTTGAAAGAGGGTTGTCTAACTATAGAGAACTTCATAATGACAACATTGAGAACCCTAGTTATGTAAATATAATTGAGCTTATATTTTGAGATTGAGACTTGTTTTGAGTTTTAGTTTAGTTAACTTGAATTTTTGAGCTTATATTTACGTTTTGGGCTTGTTTTGAGGTTGTTGATTTTTCCTTCTTGATTTGGACGAGTTGGACTTATTTAAACCAACTTTGGGCTTGTTTATTTATGTTAGTTTGGCTTTTATTTAAGTTGATTTTAGATTAGTGTATATTTTTTAATTATGTAATAAGATTCTGTATCTTTATCCAAGAAGGAAGGATATTGAAAGATTTCCAAATTTGAAGATCTTATCCAGAGAAGATTCAGATTTGAAGTGTCCATAATTTTGAAGAACGTATCATCACTAACATTTCATCTACATACGTTTAGAGATTTGATAGCAATTAAAATTATTTATTTACATTGTAGTCCTTAATCTTTACTATAAATAAAGCTTCTACCTTCTTGGTGGAACACATCAAATTCAATTGAATGAAATCTGAGTTTCGTTGATTAACAGATTTTTCTTAACTTTCTTTTAACTTTATGCATAAGGTGTTGTTTTGGGTTGGGATTGAGTGTTCAGTTGCTATCCACTTTCAAATTCCTATTTCTTTAATTTTTTAGCATTTTAATTCGATTGGATTTAAGGATAATTCTTCTAGTTTCTCTTTTAAGTTTTGCTCTTAAATTTTCGGTAGAAGATTTAATCCAAATGGGGCAACTAAAAGAAGACTCGGGAACCTCAAAATATAAGAAGCCTAGCTAAGCTAGTAAAGTTCACGAAGTGGCCAGTATCACCCCCATAAATCCTTTACGTGTGGGAAATATGAGAAACAGCAGTCAGTCAAGGAGGACTTACACTGATCTTGGATTGCCAATCCTTTTGGTGCTCCGAGAGGCTGTCAAAGCTAACTACATTAAGCCCTTGGAAGCAAGGCCACCACCCAATCTACTGCCACGAAATTATAAGGTGGATGAATATTGTGAATATCATTAGGGTAATGGGCACAGAATAGAAGCATGTTGGACACTTAAGAACCGCATCCAAGATCTGGTGGACAATGGTTCAATCATTCCAAGAAGCAAACCAAACATTAGCACTAACCCTTTGCCGAATCATGGGGTGAACACTATTATTGATGATCAGAAATTGGTCGATCCTTTCGAACTATTCCTAGAAATGAATGACATATGAGTCCTAGACCTAAATGACTTATCAGAAGAGGTTGATGTAATGACCAGGAGTGGGAGACAATATGAGCCCATAGTGCTGGACAAAGTCCAAACTAAGCCTTACCAAAAAGAAGCTGAGCCAAAGGAGGACCTGGTGCTCTCACAGCTGAAAAGGACACAAGCGAGGGTATCTATTTGGGAACTTCTGGCAACATCATTTTCTCATCGCCAAGCTCTTTGCAAGGCTTTGAGTCAGTTAGAAACATCCGTGGACATTAGCCCTGAAGTGCTGGTATCCACCCTCACACAATCATCAAAGATACAAAGTATCGGGTTTTCTGACAATGATTGACCAAAAGAAGGAGGTAGTCACAATGATGCCCTTTACATGACGGTTCAGACCAGGGAAAAGACTGTGCCTATGGTTCTTATTGATAATGGGTCAGCACTGAATGTTTGCCCAATAAGGGTAGCCAGTTGTCTCGGATTGGAAGAAACATATTTCAGTCCGTCTAATCAGATAATCAAAGCCTACGACAACACCCGGAGGGACGTGCTGGGGGTTGCCACACTGAAATTGGCAATCGGGCCAGCCATGATGGAGGTACTGTTCCAAGTAATTGACGTGCCTACCACTTTCAACTTGCTTCTGGGACGGCCATGGATACACCAAACCAAGGCAGTACTTTCCTCCTTGCATCAAAAGGTTAAATTCCCCTATTAGGGTAAAATTGTAACAGTTCAAGGGGACAATTACAGTCAGCTGAAAAAGCCAAAGGGCCAGCCTCTCTTTGAGGTCAACCCTGAAAATGCCAATTTGCCCCTCTCGGGATTTCAATATGATACTGTGAAGTTTATAGAAGGAAAAACTGCGAACTCTCAAATTCTCTTTGATTTTGGGACGATGCAAATAAACTGCATGGTGCCTTTGATGCTGAAAATGTCCTACCTACCAGGAATGGTTATGGCAAGATCTGGGAAGACATACCCTACACTGCAAGCTTGGGAATGTCTGGTGAATAAAGGGACATTTGGGCTAGGATATGAGCCCACTGAAGAAGACCTTGATATAATAACCAACAGAAGCTTTAAGAAGAAGGGTATACAGATGAGACCTTACATTTTGACTTTGAATGGATATTTTTGCAAACCTGGAGAAACAATTCCTTATTGTGGCTTCCAGGAACCATTCTACTGCCCAATAGCTAAGAAAATGCTGCCCGGGTTGGAAATATTTGTTGATGTGCTGGATAAAAAGCCAGAAGCAACAACTGAGTTGGAGATAGAAGATCTCATGCATCCCAGTTTCTTTGATGAGGTTGCAGTTATTACTGGTAAGGACAAGAGTCAAGACCTGTTGAGCCTGATCAAGCCAAGTGAAGGACCCCTCACCAACTGGTACATCGAGGAGGAATGCACTGCAGAAAACAAAACCCTTCCCGAGTCAAACCTGGAGTCTTGTACAAAGTCTGAGTCTGAAATCAAGTCCTGTATTGAGTCTAATTCTGACCTCGAGTCTGAAACCGAGTCAGAGTCCAATTTCGAGTCTTCTATGTCGAGTTTTAGATTCAATGTAATCTTTGAGGACGATTCTGTCCCTTTCAATAAAAATTCACAAATTATTGATTACCCTTCGTATCAATCTTTCCAAGCATCTCTTAGCAAAAAAGAAATAAAAGATGAAAAAGAAAAAAATAATAATTGGCAAATAAGAATACATTGTGAATGTTTGAACAGGGAACAATAAGTGAATGTTTGAAAAAGTTTTCCGATTATTTCATGTGGAAGGCAAGTGACATCACGGGAATAGACCCAGCAATAGTAATGCACAAGATTCCAGTGTACCCTGAGGCTAAGCAGGTAAAACAGAAGCTAAGGAGGCTGAAAATAGAATGGTCCTTGAAAATCAAGGAGGGAATGGCTAAGCAACTGGAGAACAAATTCATAGAACCAATTACCTACCTAACATGGTTAGCAAACACTGTGCTGGTGCCGAAGAAAGATGGCAAAGTCAAAATGTGTGTGGACTACCGGGATTTGAATAAAGCATGTCCAAAGGACGACTTCCCCTACGCATATTGACTTATTGGTGGACCGAATGGCTGGACACGAGATGGTCTCCTTGACCGATCTTGCTGTCGAATATAATTAAATAATGATGCATCTACTAGACAAAGAGAAAATGGCATTCATCACGGAGTGGGAAACCTACTGCTATAGGGTTATGCCTTTTGGGCTCAAAAATGCCGGGGCAACCTATCAAAGAATGGCAACAACTATTTTCCATGACATGATTCACAAAGAAGTAGAAGTGTACGTGGACGACATGGTTGTTAAATAAAAAACAACAGAAGAACACACAACAACACTTGAGAAGTTCTTCCTTAGACTTCAAAAGTACAATATAAAGCTCAACCCGGCAAAATGTCTATTTGGAGCTACATCCAGAGTATTTCTGGGACACATGGTCAGTCGGAAGGGCATAAAAATTGACCCTTTAAAAAAAGCCAAAGCCATTTTGGAAATGCTGGCACCAAAGACAGAAAAAGAAGTTCAGGGTTTCCTGGGAAGGCTACAGTACATCAGCCGGTTCATCAATCAATTGGCTGATACTTGTGGTCTGATTTTCAAGTTACTCAGGAAAGGAGTATTTGTCAAATGGAATGAGGATTGTTAGAAAGCTTTCGACCAAGTCAAGGAATATCTATTATCCCCACCGATTCTACAGCCACCAAGGCTAGGAAAGCCTTTACTTTTGTACCTATCAGTGACAAAAGAAGCGATGAGTGCAATGCTAGCTCAACAAGCGGAAGATACAAGGGTAGAAAATGTCGTGTATTACCTTAGCAAAAGGATGCTAGAATATGAGCTGAAATATAACCAGATAGAGAAGTTGTGTCTGGCTCTCGTATAGGCTTGTACAAAATTGTAGCCCTACCTCTCATCCTACACCACATATGTCATTTCTGAATCGAACCCCTTAAAATTCTTTATGGAGAGGCCGATTCCTGATAGTAAAATGGCTAAATGGGTGCCAGTGCTTGCAGCCTATGATTTGAAATTTGTACAACGGAAGGCGGTGAAAGGTGAAGCCTTGGCCGACCAATTGGTAGAATTACCGGTCGAAGACCAAATGCCGAATGTAGAATTTCCTGACGAAGACTTGATGGGCTTGGAAGGTGAAGTCTGGGAAATGTACTTTGATGAAGCTTCAAATTATCATGGAAATGGGATTGGAGTTGTATTCAAAACTCCTTGTGGAGAATACGTTCCAATCACAGTCAAGCTAGATTTCGACTGCACTAATAATGAAGCCGAGTATGAAGCTTGCATCAAGGGGTTAGAAGCGGCCCTGGAAAAGGAAATAAAAATTCTTAAAAGTTTTCGGGGATTCCAACTTAATAGTCTCCCAAGCTCTGAGAAAATGGAAAATTAAGGAAGAGCGTTTGGTTCCTTACCTACAATGCTTGGATGAAATAGCACAACAATTTGAGGATTTATCTTTCCATTACCTGCCGCGAGCCAAGAATCAGTTTGCCAATGCTCTGGCTACCTTAGCCTTCATGGTCAATGTAGGAATGGATCAAATCATTCGACCTTTCACAGTTCGGTTACAGAAACAACCGGCCCACATCATGAATTTGGTGGATGACAAGCCCTGGTTTTGGGACATACAGAATTATCTTCAGAATGAAGCTTACTCGGAAGGATCTTCTAAGACTGATCAACGGACATTGAGACAGTTAGCATCCAGATATTTCCTGAATAGGGGAGTTCTATATAAAAGAAGTTGGAACGGTTTGCATCTAAGATGCGTCGATGAAGGAGAAGCTCAAACCATCATGGATTCCTGTGAATACTCGAATTTTGATATTCATAAAGTCAATTTTTCCAGACTGCAAACAGTCCGACTAGACCGGAGGTCTTTCGAAAAATGTCCCGGAACTATACCAAAGTGGTACTAGAAATGTCCGAAAAATTACAAGGGACCCAAAGGTGTCCTCAGAATAATTTTTGGAAGTATAAAACTCCCGAAAAACAGAAAAAATGGCAAGAAAAACACCAGCGAACCGACCCTCGGAGCCGCCAAAATGGCGACCCGAACCGCCAGAAGGTGGGCCAAGCCGCCAAGAAAATCGGGCGGCCTGACCCGCTGGTTGGCGGCCCGACCGCCAAGAAAACCAAGCGGCCCGAGCCACCGGTTGGCGGTCCGAACCACCAAAAACTCGGCCGGCCCAACCGCCAAAAAAACTAGGCGGCTCGAGCCGCCATTTGGCGGGCCAAACCGCCAAGAAATCGGCCGGCCCGACCGCCAAAAGAAACCAGGCGGTCCGAGCCGCCGATTAGCGGTCCAGACCGCCAAAATGGGCGGCCCAAGCCGCCCCACAGCGGCCCAAGCCACCAGAAATGCCGATTTTCGCCTATAAATAGCAGCCTCCAGCTCCATTCTCGGGGCCCCCGCTTTGATTTTTCGGCGATCACTCTCCCTCCTCGCTTTTAGCGATTCTTTACTGCTTTCCCTAGTGCATAAACTGTTGCATCTTTACTTGATTTATGGTCACTAAATTGCTA
>CAOGCB010301051.1:0-10907 GCA_948266635.1 Cnidoscolus chayamansa
AGGGAGAGAGAGCTGGCAATGGCATGGAGCTGGTGATAGCTTGTGGGGGGGTTTGTTTGCTTGTACAAATAAGGTTGAGCTTGAAAATGAATGTGGGTGTCAGATGTTGAGAAACAAGCACGCCCTTTCCCATCCCCACCTCCAATTTTCCAACTTACTCTTCTCTCGCTGTTGGTTTTTGGTGGGTATTGGTTTTCCAGGCCTTGTCTGGAGCCAGCAACCATTTTTACAATTCTGCATCATTTTAATATTTAAAAAAAAAGTAATATATTTTAAATATTAATAAATATATCAATAAAATAATAATATTTAATTATTCTTTTTTTTTTTTAAATATAGAATGTGAGAAGTATAGATTGAATTTAAATATTTTTATTTACTTACTATCAGATAAATATCTGGGATGGTTATTTTGGAAATTGTAGTTGGCTTCACCTGAATTCTCAACTATGTATAAAATAGGTAGGAATAATTTCACTTTAAAAGTACATATATTTATAATGAATATGACAGTTCTCTAAAACAGGGATTAGCATAATGAAAAGTCAAAATAGGTAGAATTTCAAATCATAATATAATATAATATAGATATTTATAGATGATCGATATAAGATCCTGAAACCAAAAAACACATATCAATAAAGCAAATTAGTGGTCAAGGTGTTGTGAGCAAAAAATATCATTTTATTTAAAAATATAAAATATATATTTTATATTTTTAAATATAATTGAGTTATTTATCATCATCATTATTATTAATGAAAGAAATCCTTGGTATAGGAGGATGTGAAAAATATAAATTTAAAATTTATTGAAGATTAATGAAAATAATAGGTGAAGAAGAAAAAGGTTATATTTGGAAGTACAAGAAATTAATGCTCCAGGTACAATCCGCGTAGCGTGTCTCCAACCCCAGAACGTCTCCACCGCCCACAGCTCACATTTCCACACCAGACAACTTTCTTTCGGCTCTCTCTCTTTCTCTGAAGCCTCGTATCAGGATCTACTACATATATATAAATACTCTGTCCTATATATCCTATCAACAGAAAATCTCATAACTGAAAAGCAAACCAAAAAAAAAGAAGTGATATTTGCATTTACCTAACGCCAACAGCTTCAACTCTCTGCTAGCTAGCTCAGTATCAAATAGCAATGGCAAGGAAAAATCGTGATGTTGGTCGCAGAGCATGGAACATCCTTCGTCTAGCATTGTTATGGGCAAGAAAAGGTGGCGTTTTCAGGAGAAGGTTGATGATGGAACTGCGTGTTTTACCCAAGTTTCTTAAAAGCCTTGGCACTCTACAACTCCTCGCACACATCTCCATTATGGAGAGCGCCAGCTTTCCTTTGACAAGACCCCTATTTTTCACGTCAAGATCCGCCGCCCGGCCTCCATGCGATTCATTCCTTGCATTACCCCGCAAGTCGATTATGATTTTGATTATGATTTCGATGAAGATGAAGAAGAAGATGGAGGAGCTTATGAGTATGACGATGGAGGGAGAAGGAGTTTCTTGAAAGGTGGAGAGGAGGAGGAATATGAAGAGGAAAGAATTCCGGAGGAGGAGAAAGAAATTGATTTGAGAGCTGAGGAGTTCATAGCTAAATTCTATGAGCAAATGAAGCTTCAAAGACAAATCTCTTATCTTCAGTATAATGAAACGACAAATTGTTGATTCTTTCGTGTGTCCTAAGACTTCTTGCAGATTCTTTACCGTTTACTTGCAAAAGAAGAGGCATTTGCGGCATTTTGTAAATACCGGAAGGCTTCCGTTGAGTTTAATAAAAATTTTGCCATTTTTTTCCCTTATTCTTATGTGATTATATGGTTAGTCAGTCATATAGTATCTCAATTACTTATTATTATGAGATAGACCCGATACCATTCGTAACAATGACCATTTGATTGATAAATAAACGTTTACATTTTGCTAGTCAGGTATAGTATGAGAAATGCCACAGCTATCTAACTGTTTTAACAATTCACATTTTACAATCAGGGCAGTAAAGCACACAATTCGATCACAGATGAACCACAAAGGCACTTACAGCCAAAAAGTTCAAATTCTTCAATCTAATCAGTTCGTCAAAATCTTCCAATCAACTTGTAAGTCCATTTTTGAAGCTTCGTGCAAATCAAACTCCATTCTGGTAACTGTTAAGATATGCTTCCAACTTTCCCGTTGCCGCCAATATGAAACCTACATTGCAAACGTCGAAATCTTAACACTAGAACGCTCAAACTGAATAGAAGTCCATAAATTATTTGCATGAATAGAGAAATTGCATTCCGCCACTTCTCTATCAACATTAGTGTTGCCTTTCCGGAACAAAGGACCCTTCTATCGGTAAATATGGATGATTTCCATGTTTCACCACCAAATAAATAATTTCATGATCAGCTTTTTTTTTTCCTGGGGAGGACCAACATCCAAAAACAGTACAAGAATGAATCACCATTCACGGAGAACTAAAGGGAAGTCAAAAACACATTGGATTTTATTGCAGCTCTGCACGGATCTTCTCCTTAATAAAGAAGCCTCCATGCCTCTCTTCCCCCTTCATGGACACACTCAATGTATTTCCCATTCTGCCTACCAGGGTATTTATTGGGGAAAAAGGTTCAGCTCAAGAAAATACTATAAGTACCTAAAAATAATGGCGAGGGCCTTCGAGGACGTGATTTGAACTCTGGATGAAATTGCACACCTACATAAAAAGGATGACCTGGAAGCTCCAACATCTGCAGAACAAAAGAAAATATTTGAACTTATAATCTCAACAACATTACTAAGCTGAAGTACAGTTATAGAAAAAATGGCAGCTAGACAAAGCCAAACCCATTTGAGCTTAAATGCATGTCAGACATGGATTAGGAACAAGACGAAAAAAAAAATATTAGACCAAAAACGACATAGCCAGAGGATAGAAAATAAACCTCCATTCTCTTTCCAGTTTCATCCTTCCCAACGAACTTTAAGCCTTTTTCTTCTAGAACACCAATTACCTCAGGGTTTACCTGCACCATATTATGTAAAAAAGATAAGCCTATTCTGTTAGTGAGCTCTTTTCTTCGACCTTGTTAAGACCTTGCAACTAACCTCGTATCTATGCCTATGCCGTTCGTCTACAAATTGAGGATTACCATACCTAGCAATTAAAGCAATTAAAATAAGTAAATGAAAACACCAGAATATTCAAATCAAACCTCTGGTTTAAATATCCCCACAGCAGCAGCCTCCATGTACAGCAGCAGGTAGGGTGTGCAATATTTGGTCAAAATTGAAAAATTGAACTGGTTTCGGTTCAATTTGATCAGTTCAGTTTTTAGTAAAAATAGTGTAGTTAGATTAATTTCGGTTTTCAATTCAATTCAATTTTTAAATGAAAAATCGAAAAATCAAACCGACCAATTTAAATAAATAAGCCTCGAGTTTATTGAGGTACAATCCATACATCTCCATTTGGTCCTTCTCCTTCCACCAACTCCAGCCCATTTCCTCTCTAAATCAACCCAATGTCCAAACTGATAAACCAAACATAAAACTTTTTGGCCCCGTTCAGTTTGATTTTCTAAATACTTCAATTCGGATTTTAAAATTTTACTCTGATTTTAGTTAATTTGGTTTGGTTCAGAACCAATTGCAAACCCCTGGCAGCAGGGCAGTACTGGTTGCTTGTCGATAAAATGACCAGGGAAGAGGTAACAGAAAACGCGCACTAAATATAGAGAAAATCATCCATTTGTATTTTTTGGTGACAAGGTGGTTTCAAGTACATTTGAATTGGATGAAGTATAAAACAGAACACATACAGTTTAGCAGTAATACAATCAGGGGTCTGGAGTAATGTCTTCCGGGAACCTAGTCTCATTGTACTTCCCATGTGTGTTGTAGAACCCTGCATTTCAATAAAAATGATTGAACAGTAAAAAGTAAATGAAATCACATGTATTTATAATGTAAATGAAAAAAAATTGAAGTTACAATAATTTCATACCTCTGGCATGAATACCACAACACGATCAGATGTTTGGGCATCAAACTCCTCGCTATTTGCTCTTTCAATTCCCAAAACCTAAAGCAAATAACTAGAGTAGGATGTATGGTTGCAAAATAGAACAGTTTTTAAAAGAATAAATTGCTTACAGATCTAGAAAACTCAATCACAGAAATCTGCATGCCTAAGCAAATCCCAAGGTAAGGAATATTATTCTCTCTGGCATACTTGGCAGCCAGTATCATTCCCTTTACACCACGATCTCCAAAACCTCCTGGCACCAAGACACATGCTGCATTCTGCGAATGAGGATTTTGTCAAACACAGATTCTAAATGAGAAAAGAAGGGGTTGGAGGGAAGGAATCAGACACCATATTCTCTGTATTAAGAAAACATCTGTTTCTGCTGAACCACCAAAAGTGTAGGCACAGACTCCTATAATAATAATAATACATGTAGAGAAGGGAGAGTTGCATTATTCAGTTATAGGACGAGAGAACCACAAACAATTTAGAGTAATCCAAAATCCTTATTACAGTCTCTTGCTACTTTTTATCCCCTTCCTCCAGTCTACTGGAGAACAATTAGGCCTAGGCCTTACAACAGGGGTAAACTTTACCTCCTAATTCCATGCAGTTGGATGCTCAAGTGACAGGTATCTCTACAGATGAAAAGCATGATTCATAAAGCACTCTCTTCTCTCAAGATGAAGCGATGGTTAACAAACTGCTGCTTTTTTTTTTTTTTCACAGCTAGCAAATAGTTATTGGGTTTCATTTTGGGTCATGTATTTAGTTGTATTTGATGATCTATTCAGACTACATTTATTATCATATAATATTATATTTTTCATTTTTATTTTAGTTTGTTCACATAATGTATCCAAGCATTTTTGTCTGAATGTATATCCATATCCCCGTATCTTCTATTTAGAAAGTTCACATCTTGACACACCAACATATACCCATCCATTTTGGACACAGTTATACTCTTGAGTAACATAGCCCAAAAATAACTCTCATTATCATGAGAAGTTGATGGCATGGATTATCAATCCACTTTAAAATAATAAACAAACAATTTTTACAGTGCTGCTAATCCCAAATGCTTGAAAACTTAGTAAACAAGCGAAGGAAGCAATTTAAACTTCATATTCACACTCCTTGAGAAAATCAGGCAGATGTCACAGTGTAAATATCAGACAACGATAAAAGGGTTGAAAGGAACAACTTTAATAACTATGTTAAAATTCCGCGACAGAAAAGCAAAGCATTTAAAAGAAATTGATAGCAGCCATAAGATATAATGTCAATACTCAGTAGCATTCCTGACACAAGGATGATTGAGAAAATCCAGTCTTTAGGGAACAGATATTAGAATTGACATTAAGTCCTACCCTCAGTGTCTCCCATGCAGCTGCATGAGCTTCTGGAGTCTGGAAGAGAGAAAAAAATGTAAATAGAGAGCAAATTTTTCACGAAGATAAATAACATGAATCTGCAAGCAGTTAAGACAGGTTCAATACCAAATTTGCACTTTCGTCTTCAAGATCCGAAGCTGCAATCCAATCAATTGATGGCTTCAATGAACATGCAATACAAGCATGAAGAAGGGCCTGTGAGAATGACAAAGCATGTGAGTAGCAGGTCAACACCTTAATGTCTATATTTTGAGCTACCCAGCCTCACTGTTCATAACCATCCTGATGAATATTTATGTGGAAACAAATAATTGGTGTGCACATACTTTATGCTAACAAACTGTGTAGTTCTTCTATCAGACAACATAATGTGATTGAAATGCACATAGCAGATTACTGATTCCCTTCAAGAAGATCTAGATAATAGTCAAAAGAATGATAGTATATACTGGCACAATATTACAAAGATAAATTGATTTTTCCTTATCCTAATTGAAGTAAAAAGACTTCCAATATAATACAGAACCATTTTTTCTGTTGTACTCATTAGCTTCAAAAATCAAAGGACATTTTCTTCCAAATGAATTTTAATTGGTCCAATAACACATCAGAAGTAACAATTATTCAAATTGCCAATTACAGTCTAGTTCTTTTCTTCCTCAAGCTAAAAACCAAGGTAGCATACCTTCACAACGGACAGATATGAATCTGTCAGGCCAACATACTTCCCAACCATTGCAATCCTAACCTGCACATTTAGTCTCATCTTGTCTATCGAACAAGAAAGGATTTGTCAAACAAGAATTTATAAATTAATCGATGATCACTCACAGAATTGGTAAGATTATCAAAAGTCTCAGCCATCTTGGTCCAATCTTGTAAATCAGGAGGTGTTGCAATGCTGAAATTGAACATTATGACCAGTTAGCTAACTTGATCAAAGAATCTCATTCATAGTTCATTCCAAATTTTGTTTTGCAAAGTGTCCAACAAGTTCAATTCTTAGCTATGCCCTAAAGAACGAGTCACAAATCACAATACAATCAAGATTAGCACTAAAACCCAGTTACTCCAAAAGGTAAAAAGAAAAGCAATAAATTAAAACTGTTTTAACTCCAAAATTTTGCATTTATCCAGGTTGGTTAGCACCATAGTTAAAAGGCAAAACTTACCTGAGCAAGTTAAGCTGTTTCAGAATCGCATGATGAGCATTTTGGTTCTGTTGAAGGAAGTTTACACCAAACAAAATTAAAACATACATAGTGAACAAGAAAAAAGGAAATCTGAAACTAATAAGCTTCGAAGGAAACAAAGAACTGACACACAACCTACCCTAAGTAATAGGGGGATATGCCAAATGTTTGGAACATCATGGATACTGAGAATATTAGAAGCCTGTAAAGATTATAAATAGATAAATAACATAACACCAAACAGAAAAAAGATATAATATTACAAGAAAGGTTAGAAAACAAAGTTAATCAAGCTTACTGGAACATGACAAAACTGAGAAAGCTTCTCCTTTGTATTGTCTAACAAAGGCTGCAGTATGATTAGCAAAATTACACCCAAACTATCAAATTTAGCCTTAAAAGTACAAATTAAAGAAAAAAAGCCAGTTAAGATAACACTTTTCCAGAAATTCTAGCACACAGAAGAAATCCACAAGGACTCCAAAATGCTAACTGATGGAAATCAAGGGAAAACTTGGGTAACACAACTAATGGAACTATGTGATCATCAAAAGAAGCATGGCCACACATCTAAATATAATCATCATTACTAATTTGAGGATATTTACCTAGTTAAAATAGTACATAGAAGAAATAAAATAACAAAGCAGATAGTAAGTCAATTTAATTTCTCAACCAATTCTCAGTGAAATACTGCAAAGATACTTTAACCAAAGAATTCTGCCCACTAATCCTATTGCAAATCTATGGATGTCACAGAGGGGAAACTGACTTACCTGAGCAGACCGACATGCCAGTAGGTGCGCTGTCAAGCCTAATGCTCTCAATTCACGGACACTGTGTTGTGTAGGCTTAGTTTTCTGCATTCAGAACACAAAGTGATATGATCATTCAAATGGAATATCATGAACCTTGATTCTAAATATATGAATTCCAGCTTAAAGAACCAACGATAGTTGTCTAAATTTAAAAAAAAAAAGTGCATTGATTATTACTTGCTCTCCAACAACACCCAGCACAGGTATCAAGCTCACATGTACAATACAGAAATGATCTTGTCCTGCACAGGGAAATTAATGTTAGCAATGATTACTGTAATCATGAGATCAGCTATTCAAGATCATTTTACAAGTATATCAGTGAAGAAATTTTCTACTTCCATGGTTTTCTGATAGCATCATAATGGAACTTAATTACACCCTATATCTGCGCTGCCCAAATAACTGGTTCAACTTAACATACAGTCATGTAACAAAGCAATATTTTAATAATTAACAATTTAACAAAAATAAACTAAACCACAATCCTTGTAAAATATCTAGTGAAAACAATTAAATAGTTTGCAAGATGTCCCAAAAATCTTCTGGGGCACTTCCTAGCTGTTTAAGCAGATCATTTATAGCATGACAAGGACTACAAATCAAATTGGAAAACAAGGATCCTTACATAAACCAACATAGTAATGTCCTAAAAGGTACAACAAAAAGCATTATCTTACCAACTGAAAAGGACAGTTGACGCAAAGCCTCAATGAATGGCATTGATTCAATGTCACCTGAAGGCAAATAAGAAGGGCAAGGTTATCTCTTCATGTAAAATCAAGAAATCTATCTTTGTATCCCACTGCTCTCACCTACAGTTCCTCCCAATTCTATCACGCACACATCTGCAGGGCCTTCTTTTCCATCCACAGGAATGACTGCAACTGACTCAATCCAATTTTTAATGGCATCGGTGATGTGTGGAACAACCTGGAATTCACTTAAAGCTCAGTTTGCCAATAATCTCCCAGTGCATTATCCAGTTACAATTACGAGCATAATCTAGATAGCTCCAAAGCATCACCTGAACAGTCTTTCCAAGATAATCACCTCTCCTCTCCTTCTCAATCACAGACTGATGAATATAAAACAACATCAACTACTCAGAATATACATAACTCGTGACCTGATGTATTGGGGTCGAGTGGCTATGTTCAAGTACCTGAAATATCTTTCCAGTGGTAATGTTGTTATCCTTTGTAAGTGTCACATCCAGGAACCTCTCATAGTTACCCAAATCTAAATCAACCTTTTAAGAGAAATACAAACCTGTTAATCTATTGATTAGGACATTGTTTGGTCTGGTCTCTTAAGAGAAATATATGATTCAAAGGCAGGCGCAACATATAAAAGAAAAAAGGTAAAAGAAATATTGAAAGGGTTAAACCTCGCCGCCATCATCAAGAACAAAGACCTCCCCATGCTCAAAGGGGGACATGGTACCAGCATCAGTATTCAGGTAAGGGTCTGCAAGACGCATACGGGAATATAAGATAGTGAAACAGTAAAGGGCAATTGCTGTAAAATCAAAACTTAAGTTATTTAGCTTCATAAGCAAAGAGTATTGATAAGAAGAAGATACAGAGTCACTTTTACATATGCAGACCAAGAAATTAATATTCACAAAAAAAAAAAAAAACAAGAAATGAATAACATCGGATTATTAAGTTACGAAAAACCAGAATTTCCAATGTCAAACAGGCACATTAATAAAATTCAACAACAAATCTTGGAAAATTAAAGATTCCAATCGTTCCAGTTCCTTAAAGCAAAACAGGTTAATATTCCCAAAACAAAGAAAAGGCAAAAAATGAACAAGTTCGAAATAAAAGCCAAAACAGAAATAAAGAACTACAGGTAAATAGAACTAAAAAGAAAACCTATTTTGATAGAGGTGACCCGAAGGCCGCAAGCTTTAAGGACGACGCCTATGCTGCTAGCAGTGACGCCCTTGCCGAGCCCACTGACGACTCCACCAGTAACTAGCACGTACTTCATCGCTCTATCGGTGAGTCTTTGGCTTAAGTGGCGGTTCCCTTGTGTTTGCGTGTGTAGGCAAAGTGTTTGGATTAATGTCCGAGCGGGAAAGCTCCAGTTGCACAATTTGGTTCTTGTAAACTTGCTTTCGAATCCTAACAAACCTAAGAGAGGAGAACGGACGGCGCGCAGAGACTCGGTCAGTAAGTATTTATACATTTTTATTTTTGTTCTCTCTCTCTCTCTCTCTCTAAAATTTGTTGTTTGTCAAAAAAATGAAAAGACAAAAAACCAACTTCCCAATCTTATGCATATCACAGTCCAACGGTAAGATACACATCAATCGGCAAAAGAAAAACATCAAATCTTGTTTCTTGAATGTGACCATCTTATGTAGTTTTCTTCTTTTATCTTTCGTTTTATTTACGACGGTAACCTTTTGTCGACTCCCTACCTCTTCATATGTCGGTTAGTTTTGAAAAAGAAAAATATACGGAGCATTAATGAACTTTAAAATTTGACATTACATTTTTTTAATTTATCATTACGTCGCATCGCATACTAAATAGTAATCTTTCTAAGGATCAAAGCTTGCTAGTTATTGTAGGTACAATTTGAGTTAATTAGGATAAATTACATTTTTTTTATAGACTGTAGGAATGTGGATTTATTAGAGTTGAAAACATAATATTGTGGTCTTGAACAGAGTCGATTAACTAATGAAAATCTCAAACCTCTTCTCTCCATTTAAGGATCAAGCACTGCTGGGGCTAAGCTTGCCAATTGGCTTGGTGACACCACTCGTCCATTCTAAGCTCAAATCCTTTTGCTTATCTTTTTCTTTTTTGTGGGTCTAAAGTAGATATGTTTTATGGAATCGTATCTCAACCGTTGACGTTGGAAAAGAGCACACCACCCTAACCTCACTTTGCCATCTACTTTCCTATGATTCCTACCTTTTTTTTTTTATCTTAATTTATAAAACTGTCTGTACATAGTTATTATTAATGAATTACATTTTACATATTTATTAAAACATATTTAGATTTTAATTTTTATATATTTTTATAATATGTACATAATAATTTTCTTATATTTATTTTAAAACAATAAATTATAAAAGTCCTTAGTTATATTTTAATTTTTCAAAATGATTTAGAAATTATATTTAGAATGTATCATCTTAAACTTATTTTTCAAAAGAGTTAGAATTTTAATGAATAGGAAAAAATATCATTATTCTACGCAATCATATGTGTTTTTTTTTTTTTATTTCAAGTAGCAGCATTAAGTCTCTAAGGAGAATCAATACCAAATTAATGTAATTTGTTCTTTTTTTTTTTAATTTATTAAAAGCAAGTCACTGACAACTATGGGTTTAATATAATAATAGTAATAGTACAATATGGATTCCCAAAGTACAAATTAATTACCGTTAATCCAGTCACTGATTCATTGTTAAATTCGGCCAGGCTATGCTCCAACTTTCAAAT
>CAOGCB010301246.1:0-11674 GCA_948266635.1 Cnidoscolus chayamansa
TAGGCTAAGCCTTAATTCATTGGGCTAATTAATCTAAAAATTAGGTTAATTAAACTAAAATTGGAGTCATAGGGTTTTTCTTAATTTACCCTTAAATAATTAAATTAGGTGGCGACTCACACACATCTAAGTGCATTCATCTCTATATACATTTGCACAGCATCCTGAAGCATGCTAGCATCTGGGGGAGGGGTTCACACTCGCCAATTTACTGGCTGAAATTCTGAGTAATGACGATAGCCCAGCTGAGTTGGGATTCCCTGATGAACACATCAATGTCCCTAGAGAAGGAAGATGTACTTCGATGGCGCGATTAAACAACGTGGCTGAGTATGAAGCCTACCTCAGGGGGTTGCTCGCCACAAGAGAAATGAAGATAAAAAGGTTGAAAGTGTTCGGTGATTTTACCCTAATAATCTACCAAGTAAAAGGGGAATGGCAAACTAAAGATCCGAAGCTCGTCCCCTACAAAAATGCCTTAGGGAGTTGGCAAAGGAGTTTGAAGAGGTGACTTTCTCACACTTAGGGCGAGGAAAGAATCAGTATGCCAATGCCCTAGCCACATTAACAAGTATGTCTCACCTAAAGGAAGGCACTTATAAGCATAAGTTATCCATTCGGGCAGAAGAAGACCTGGCATACTGCATGACCATAAAAGCGAAAGAAGATGGGAAGTCGTGGTTCCATGACATTAAAGAGTACATCGAGAAGAAGGAATACCCTACATGGGCCTCAGAAAATGAAAAGAGGATGATCAAGAGGACATCCCTAGGATACTTCTTGAGTGGAGAAGTGTTGTACAAAGGAGGATCTGGAAGGGAGCTAATAAGATGTGTTAGTGCGGATGAAGCTCGAATCATTCTGTTTGAAACCCACGAAGGGAGTTATGCAACTCATGCCAATGGGCACATGATGGCTCATCAGATCCTCAAACGATGTTTCTATTAGCTCACCCTAGAGAAGGACTGTATAGAATATGTTCGAAAGTGTCACAAATGTCATATTTACATAGACTGGATCAAAGTGCCCCCCAATCAATCGCACAGCATGGTCACACCATGGGCATTCACAATGTGGGGCGTAGATGTCATTAGGCCTATCTCGCCTAAAGCCTTGAATGGGCACTGCTTAATCTCAGTTTACATAGACTATTTCACCGAGTGGGTAGAAATGGTCTCCTTCGTAAACGTCACATAGGATGCAGTGGTGAAGTTTCTCAAGAAAAACATCATCTGCAAATATGGTTTGCCCAATAAACTCATCGCTAATAACGCCAAGAACTTCAACAAATTAAATATGAAGAAGTTATACAAGACTTACAAGATTGATCACCTACATTCTTCACCTTGTAGGCCTCAGATGAATGGAGCAGTAGAAGCGGCGAACAAGAACTTAAAGATGCATAGTAGAGTAAGGAAGCAACGGTGAAAGGTTGCCCTTAAATAGGTGTTGGGGCAACCCCGAGGGTCAAAACCCTTCCTTTACCATGTCTAAAGCAGCAGAAAGAACGACGCTCTAGAGTTTCTGCCATGTATGCCTTGATTCCCACAAATACCATCATTTCCCTTGACAACAGCGAAACACCATGTGACTCTATAACTATGCCACCACAATTCAAAATTCAAATGCCCAAAGCATCATCTAGAATCTTCCTCCGCTTAGGGCTAAAAGATATTATGAGCCCATCAAAAAGAGTATAGGATATGCCTCACCTTTGTTCCATCTCGTCTCTGCTAAATAGACATGACCCACCATGAATTCTATATCTCGCCTTTGCAAATCCAGATGAAATAAATAGGCCACCCGAGCCTTCACAATTTACTTTTCCTTAAGGCCACCTAAGCCTTCGTAACTTACTTTTCCCTTAGGCGACCTGAGCCTTTGCAATTTACTTTTTCCTCAAGCCACACAACCCTTCGCAATTTACTTTTCTTTCAGGCCACCCAAGCCTTCACAACTTACTGTACCATAGGCCACCTTAGCCTTTGCAATTTACTTTTACCTTAGGCCACTCGAGCCTTCTCAATTTACTTTACCTCAGGCTACCTGAGTCTTCGCAGTTTACTTTTCCTCAAGCCACCCAAGTCTTCGCAATTTACTTTTCCTCAGGCCACGCAAATCTTCGCAATTTACTTTACCTCAGGCCACCCAAGCCTTTGCATTTTACTTTTCTCTCAGGCCACCCGAGCCTTCGCAATCTACTTTTCCCTCAGGCCACTAGGCCTCGAGCCTTTACGCTTACATTTTCCTTTAGGCCATCAAAAACCTCTTACCTTCTTTTCGCATAAACCATCCTTTAAACATGGAGCCCTCTTGTTCTGGGTTAAATTCATCCATCCTCACATGCTGGCCAAAGGTGTCCATTTCTTTGCAAGTCTCCTCTCTGGAGAGGTGCACGAAGGCCTTCCCCTCGCTCTTTCTCTCGAGGACACACGCAAAGAGGGCAGTGAATGCCACAAACAAATAATAGGCCTAAGAGAAACCTCGAAGGAAGTTTAGACCTAGACCAGACTGAAGGCTAATAATGGGCCTAAGGGCAAAACTATCAGTCGTCATCGAGCCATAACCCACAGTGAGATATCATGTCTCGCCCACCTTAAATTGAGACATGTTTCTCGATGCCACCCATACCTCAATATAGGGGACAGACCCCCTGGACACCACCGATTGGGTTATTCCATTCTCATGATGGCTAACAAAGCCTAATCACTGCGGACAGAAATTTACCTTTGATTTTGACCCTTCAAGTCTCATCAAGATTAGAACAACAATGCAGCAAGATGCTAGTGTGGCTCGTGTCATGTGCCTGTTCAGAGCTTTCGTGCACATGCAAGAAATTCTATATTCATTTTGCAACGGATGATGTTGGATTCAACCCTCCTTTAATCTTGGTCATTGGATCGGGATAAGTCACTTCCCACTAAGTAAAACCTCGTTCAAGCCATAGGCTTTTCTACCTCGAGCGACCCATTTAATGCGGCTGAGCTGACTGCCGCATTTAATACTCTGCATATCTTTAAACCTTGGCCATTGGATGGCTCCTTTAAAAAGGAGTCGTCCATATAAGAGGGGAAGAACCTTATAAATACCACACTCCACACCATTGCAATGGAATTGGATTTTTAGAGGAAGAAGAACAATAAAGAAAATAGAGAAGGTAAGGAAGGTAGACGAAAACAAGAACTAGGGGAGAACGAAGGGTATTCTTCTGGCAAGAGTGAGAAATTTGTTCGTTAAAGTCCTAAGAACGTCTACTCTACAAAGACTCTCAACTAGGTAGGAAGACTCCTCTTCCAACTCTTCTTAGAAGCTTCAAGCTCAAGAGATTCACATCCAGACAGAAGATTCTCCCTCCTTTCAAACCCTTTAGGTGAGTTCTATCATCAAGCATATACATCATAAATAGCATCCATATTTCCTTTGAAGAACGATTGAGTTTTACTCATATTTCAACTCGTGTTTTAAACAAAACCCTTTTAAGTTCATCTTTCAAAAATCAGAAGTTTTCTACTTAGTGGATTCACCCTTTTTTCAAAATAAATTTTAAAGATTTAAAAATGTAGACGACATAGAGCCTCACATCTTATTGAAAATTGAATTATTCATTATTGAGTCTATTCCATCCTCACACATAGGAATACTGAAAGATCATATGACCAGATAAGGGAGGATCGACATGGTGATCTAAGGATTGTTGCTATTGGTGTGATCATAAGATGTATGGCTAAAGAGACGCCTACCCTTCGGGGATGAGGTGGGGTGCCTAACACCTTCCCCATGTGTGCAAAGAACCTCTTACCTAAGATCTCCCGATAGTCACTAGTGTCTTATCATAGGGTGTACAACAATTTTCTTTGGTTTCCCTTAAAATCAAGGGTGGCGACTCCCAATCATCCCATCCAATGGTAGGATGGCATCACGCAAGCAGACGACTCCCTCATGATAAAATGTTAGTAACCCTCTTTTTTTAAAAGCTTGGAGTAAATCTTAAGAAGGAGAGAACTTATACCCAACTTCTAGTAATTAAGGAAATATATAGCATAAAGGAAGGAGAGCAAAAGAAGGGAAAGAAAGAGAAAGTGTAAACTGAAGAGAAAGAGAGAACAAAGTCAGAAAGTTCAGAAAGTAGCAAAGAGATGAAAAAAGAAAGAAAGTGAAGATATGATAAATGAATTAGCAAAAGAACTTCATTACAGAAATCAAGAAATGATAAAAACCATACATAGTACTACAAAAGTAGTCATGGATTCTCTAGAAATAACATTGAGGCTATAAACAAAGCACTAAAGCTTTAAGGACTTAGAAAATCAATTTTTATTGGTTCAACTTGATAGAATTGAAAGAAAGGTTGATCTTGATAGTTGGTAAGCAGAATCAGGAAGAAACTCCTATTCATAATGACATTGAAGAAGAGCCTTCAAAAACTGCAGAATAAAAGGATTTGGGATAGAATGATGAAGAGATACTAAGATCTCTTTAAATTGTTGTTGCTGGTGGTTTTCCTACAAAAAATTAATTTTTCTTTATTCCTGAACAAGGAAAGGAGCCAACACCTATTGTTGAATCCTGCTCCTGAAATAGAAAATGAATATGAACCTATTTCTGCTCCTAAACTAGAAGAGCCTGCACCTGAACCAAAAGAAGAATCAACATATGAGCTTGAAAAAGAGTTTTCACGAGTATCTGAACCACAACAGCTCCTTGAGTCCTCTCTAGAACATGACAGTGATTCAAAATCAAAAGAACAAACTACTAGTGAGCCTAAAACTGAAGCCACACAATCTGTCTTACCACCTCAGCCTTGACAAAGAAAAATTCTTAGACTTATAAAGAGTGGTGCTAGAAAGTCTGTCAGACCTCGACCTACTCCTGATTCAAACCTTGAACCATCTATACCTATCCAAGCTGTCAAGCCATCTAAAGTTGTCAAACCACCAAAGGCCCCTAAACCTATTCAACCACTAAGAAGAAGTGGCAAGCATGGTCTTAAGACCAAGTTGCCAAACCAGGGGAGTTAAGAAGCAAAGAGAAACCATTACATATTTAGGTCTGTCTTTCTATTAGGAATGTGGTGTCTTTGTTGTTAATGTAATCCCTCCTTTTTTGGATGATGACAAAAAGGGAGAGAACTTGTAAGTGTCTTAGGACGTTAGTATTTGGAGAATTTAGTCTTTATTTATGTTTTTATTGTTTATGTGTTTGTTGGACTACTAAGCTATGTTGTGAAAAGTTTTTTTTTTTATGAAATGTTATGTGTCATGAAATTCCATGTTAATTCTATGATGAATGATATTGTTGTTGATATTTATGTTTGACAGATAAAATTAAGATTACATTTTGATATGAAAACCAATAAAAATCACAAGTATAAAAGATACTTGATTTAAGGGGAGCTTGATAAATCTACACATACACATGAATTGTTTTGATTTGATTCTAATGATGATCTATATTTGGATTTTTATATTATAAGTAAGATGGACTCAACATCCTAGTCAGCGATAGAGGAGGATGCAAATAGTCATGCCCTTCCTACAGTCATGAAATCAGAGAGTGTTGCACTAACCCACGGTATAACTAAACCAATCCATGATGTTTTCTTCAACAATTAACTGATATGTCAAGTCAAGTTATGCTCAGCTGTGGAGTACTGATTAAAAAGTTCATAAAGAGTATTGGAGATGTTATAGTGCACTCCAACAGATAGGTAATTTATGCAGTCTCCCTGCTGAAAGAGGAGGCGTATTAGTGATGGCAAACCACATCATAGGTAGTTTAAGTTGCGCAAAGAATCTAAGAGTATTTTGTAGTTGAGTTCAAAAGAAAGTATATTGGACATCTATAAAAGAAAAAAAAAGAAAGAGGAATTATATTTATATAAGATAAGGTAGGCTATCCGTTAAAGAGTATGAAAAGGAGTTTGTCATATTGACTCGCTATGCAATATAGATTATTCCTACTAGGGGTGAGCAATCGATCGGTTCAGTTCAAAATTGAACCGAAAAAAGTAAAAAACTGAATTTCCAAATTTTCAACAAACCAAACCAAACCAAAATATGTAAAAAAATCAAATCGAATCAAATTGAAAATTTTTCGTTCAGTTTGATTAATCAATTTTCTTTTTTATTTGTTATATAGATTGAACCTTTGAAAAAAGTAAGGTCTAAGTTGAAAAAATAAATCAAACCTTAATACAATCAATATTAATTTAATAAATTATTCAGTTTGGTTAATCATTTTCCTTTTTTATTTGATTTTGAAAAAGAAATTGGTAGAATCTTTGAAAAAAAAGGTTTGAGTTGAAAATATAAATCAAACCTTAATATACTCAAGGTTTAATTTATAAATAGAATGGTTTGATTAATCTTTCTTTTTATTTGATTTTAAAAGAGAAATAAATTGAACCTTTGATAAAAAAACAAAAGGTTCGAGTTGAAAATATGAATCAAACCTCAATAAAATCAAGATTTATTTAATAAATCGATTCAGTACGATTATCTTGATTTTTTACTTTAAAACCGAACCAAACAGAATATTTGAGATTATATATAATAAAAAAAACCAAACCAAATCGATTGAACTAAAAAATTAAACCAATTGGACCTAATTAGACCGATTCGATTCGGTTTTTCATTTCGAACCAAATAATGCACACCCCTAGTTCCTACAAAAAAGGCTTGTTGTAAAAGGTTTGAACATGGCTTGTCTAATAAAATAAGACCATATCTGATGGACCATAAATCAGGAACTTCTCTGATTTGGTGAATGTAGCTCTAGGCATATAGCAAGTTAGGGCTATTGAGTAGAATAGGCAATAGAGAGGCCTACAAAAGAAGGGACAAAGTCAAGCAAAAACATTCTCTTCAACTTCCTAGAAATTCAATATAAAAGCAAAAAAAAGGTACAACGGTCAGGATAAGGCAAGACGTAAGGGCAGAGCCAATAAAGGCTTAGCCAAAGTAAAGTTAATATACTAGGGCTACTAGCTACATTTATAGGAATCATAGGGAGTTCCAGCAGAGGATCCTATCCAGTATGTGAACATTGTGGCAGACGGCAACCAAGAGAATGTTGGAGAGTAATAGGGGCTTACTTTATATATTGTTTTACATACCACTATGAGAGAGAATGCTTTAGAGCTCAAGAGTTGTCGCCACTAAGGCCTTCAGGGGAAAGACAAACCCCTCTAGCAGGTACAGGCAGAGGAGATACAATTGGTACACCTAGCCAGAGATCACTGGGTACAACAAATAAAGGGAGTACTAGGGCTCTAGGTAAGGCTTATGCATTGAAAGATAAGGGCAAAGAGGACTCGCTTGACGTAATTCTAGGTACCTTCTCTATACTTGGTAAAAATGTATGTGCATTGATTGATTCTAGATATACTTATTCATATGTATGCATTTCTACTGAACCTAATGGGGAAATAAGAGTAAAGATGATATATTAGTAACCAATCCCTTAGGTTATAATGTAATGGTAAGTAGAGTGTATTGAGATTACCCTATTCAAATACATGATAGTATTTTTCTTGTTGACCTAATAGAGTATTCAAAGAGTTTGATGTCATATTGGTAATGGATTGATTATATAAGCATAAGGTAATAGTTGCTTACAAACTTAAAAGAGTTATTCTAAAAACAAAAGATAATAGTTAAGTAACCATAAAAAAGAGCATATTATCTCCATAATGTGGTATCAGCTACCATGGTAAGAAAGCTAATCAATAAGGGATGTACAACATTTCTATCATGTGTTCTTAAGGCTAGAAAAGAAGGTTCTGATATCAATAATATACCCACATTATGTGATTTCATAGATGTATTTCCTAAAGGACTGCCTAGTATACCTCCCAACAGAGAGGTGGAGTTTTTTTACAAAGGTGTTACTTGGTATTGAACCTATATCCATTGCTTCATATAGAATGCATCCCATAGAATTAATGGAACTAAAAATACAACTACAGGAGTTACTAAATAAAGGGTTTATCGACCCTAGTGTGTCACCATGGGGCGTGATAGTACTATTTGTGAAAAAGAAAGATGGGACTCTTAGATTATGTATAGATTATAAATAACTAAATAAGGTGACTATAAAGAATCGATACACATTGCTCCATATTGATGATTTTTTTGATTAGCTAAAAAAGGCCAATGTGTTCTCCAAGATTAATCTAGGTATCACTAATTGAAGGTGGCAGAGTCTGACATACAGAAGAATGCCTTTAAAACCTGGTATGGACAGTATGAGTTTTTAGTCATGCCTTTTTGGTTGACAAATTCTCTAATAGTCTTCATAAACTTGATGAACTAGGTTTTCCATACATATTTTGACCAATTTGTTTCATAGATGACATACTAGTGTATTCCAAAAGTAGAGAGGAGCATAACAAACACTTGAAAACAATAAAGCAAACCTTGAATGAGAAACATTTGTATGCCAAGTTCAGCAAATGTGAATTTTGGTTGAATGAGATTTCATTCCTTGGCCATATAGTGTCAAGATAAGGGATAAGAGTTGACCCTAAGAAAGTAAAAGCTATATTGGAATTAATGCCACTAAAAATGTCATTGAGATTCAAAGTTTTCTCGAGTTGGCTGGTTATTATAGGAGGTTTGTAAAGGGATTTTCATTGATAGCAACTCCTCTAATAAGATTGTTGAGGAAAATGTAAAGTTTGCCTAGGATAACATATGTTAGGAAAGCTTTGAAAAGTTAAAGGTTATGTTGACAGAAACTCCAATACTCACCAAACCAATGTCATGGAAGGACTTTGTTATGTACAACGATGCATCGCACAATGGTTTAGGATGTGTACTAATACAAGAGGGCAAGGTAGTTTTCTATGTATCTAGACAGTTGAAAACACATTAGAGGAACTACTCCACCCATGATTCAGAGCTTGTAGGAACTACTCCACCCATGATTCAGAGCTTGTAGTTATAATGTTTTCTCTAAAATCTAGTGTCCTTACCTATATGGTGAAAGATGCTATGTATACACAGACCATAAGAGCTTGAAATATCTACCCACCTAGAAAGAGATAATTTTGAGACAAAGAAGATAGTTAGAGTTACTAAAAGACTATGATTGCACCATTAATTATCATCCTAGTAAAGCTAATGTAATGGTAGATGTTCTCAGTAGCAAATCCCTAGTTGCATTGAGGACTATGAACGCTAAATTGTTAGCAACAGTAGATGGATTCATTATGGTAAAATTGGTAAGAAAACCTACTTTCTTGCAACAAATTATTGAGGCACAGTAGACTAATGATGAGATAGCTAAATATGTAATATAGGTTACAGGGGAAGACCGATCAATATACAATTAAAGGTGATACATGGTTATACTACAAAGATAAGATTTGTGTTCCTTAGAGAAGTAAAATGAGATAGATCGATCATACTAGGGGCATATATAGTCCATACAATATGCATCTAAAGAGTACTAAAATATACTAAGATCTGAAACAGAAGTATTGGTGGTTAGGGATGAAGAAATATATTATAGAATATGCACCTAGGGTAACCATCAAGGTTGTTACATCCTATTCCCATACCAAACTAGAAGTGGAATTGAATCACCATAGACTTTTTGACAAGCTTACCTTTGAAACAGAAGAAGCATGATTCAATTTAAGTAATTGTAGATAGATTGACGAAATCATCACACTTTTTTCCTATCAGAATCAACTACGATTTAGACATATTGGTTGAATTGTATACAAATGAGATAGTACAGTTACATGAAGTGCCTTCTTCCATAATCCTAGATAAAGATCTAAGGTTCACATCTAGATTCTAAAAGAAGCTCCATAAAGCACTAGGAACCAAATTGAATTATAGTATGACTTTTCACCCACAGACAGATGGTCAATCAGATTGAGTAATGCAAATATTAGAAGATATGGTATAGGGTTGCATCATCAACTTCTAAGGCATTGGGAGAGATACATTGCATTAACAAAGTTTGCATACAATAAAAGTTATCATTCTAGTATCAAAATGGCTTGATATAAAGCTCTCAATGGGAGGAAATTCAAAACTCCTCTTACATGGACAAAAATGGATGAAAGTAAGATGGTAATTCTAGAGTTGATAAGGATGTTGAATAGAAAGTAAGGGTTATCAAAGAAAAATGGAAAGTCTCCTCAGACACAGAGAAGTCATATGTTGACCTCAAGAGGATGGATATTGAGTATTTAGTTAAGGATAAATTTTTTCTTAAAGTATCTCCATGGAAGAAGATATTGAGATTGAAAAAGAAAAGTAAGTTGAGTACTAGGTTCATTGGTCCATATGAATTCATTGACCATGTGGGTCCATTAGCTTATAGACTAGCTTTACCTCTAGAAATGGATTGTTTCCATAATATGTTTCATGTATCTATGCTAACGAGTTAAATGTTAGATCCCTTGTAACACCCTGATTTGATGACTTTCGCCACAAACCAACATATATCCTTTCCAACATGATTTGTCCTTACTCACATGTTTTTTGGGAGAACTTCCCAGAAGGTCACCCATTCTGTAATTGCTCCAAGCCAAGCACACTTAACTATGGAGTTCTAACGGAAAGGCTCCCAAAAAGGAAAGTGCACTTTGTTGATATAGCTAGTACCTATCAAATCTCTTAAGCTATTCTCTATTGTACAGTCCCATACCTGCACAATCTCGAAATCACTCAATTGTGCAGCCCCATCCCTACACAGTCTCAGGATTCCCCTTTTTCGGGTGTGGGATCGATTCATTCATGTATCCCTCCACCTAAAAGCTTGCCAGAAGCCGCTCCTTGTCCGTGCTCTCTCTAGCACCAGCGATCACTTCTCGCCCTCTTTGGTCTCGGGTATTACATACAATCCCTCCCTCGGCCTGTTGTTCGTCATGTCTACTCACGACGTGTGCCGCATGCGATTGAGGCACCCTCTCTCAACTCAGACACCAATGTTCCACCCGCTGCTTCATCTCCAGATCCTATGCCTGCCCTTGACCCAAGCCTTGATCAACCGATTGCTCTCCGCAAAGGTAAACGTACCTGCACTTATCCCATTTCTGCCTTTGTTTCTTATGATACTTTATCACCTTCTTCTAAGTACTTTGTAGCCTCTTTAGACTCTATTGTTGTTCCTAAGTCTGTAACTGAAGCATTAGCTCATCATGGTTGGAAAAAGGCAATGAAAGAAGAAATGATGGCACTTAAGTATAATCATACTTGGGATTTAGTGAGCCTACCTTCAGGAAAGAAAGCTATTGGTTGTAAATGGGTCTACACGGTTAAGATGAATCCAGATGGTTTGGTTGCACGACTAAAAGCCTGTTTGGTTGCGACGGGGTATGCTCAATCTTATGGAATTGACTACTCTGAGACATTCTCTCCGGTTGCTAAGCTCTCTTCTGTTCGACTATTTATCTCACTGGCTGCCACTTATGATTGGGATCTCCATCAACTGGATGTGAAGAATGCATTCTTACACGGTGATTTATGTGAAGAAGTATTCATTGAGCAACTACCTGGGTTTGTTGCTCAGGGGGAGTCAGACAAGGTGTGCAAGCTATGGAAATCCTTATATGGTTTGAAACAATCTCCACGTGCATGGTTTGGAAGATTTAGTTCTGCTGTGATTGAATTTGGATTACGAAGAAATGCATATGATCATTCTGTATTTTTCACAT
>CAOGCB010301413.1:0-16483 GCA_948266635.1 Cnidoscolus chayamansa
ATGTAAGATTTTACGGGTTTATGATTGAAAGAAAAGCCGCCACCAACTGACAAGTTACGTTTCCCTTTCTGCAAAAGTCCGTTTTTGGTTAATATGTCGTTTTGCAGTTTAACGGCCAATTGTTAGGAGCAAAGCACTGTGCTTCTCTAATTAAAGCAAGAATCATTATCTTCCTCTTCTTTTCCCCTAATCTGTCTGGTCCTTTTTTGAGTCCCACCCTCAACTTCTCCTCTTCAAGAGATGTGTGTTTGTTGGCAACGAGTTAAAGGCCTCCCACTTGATTATCGCTGAGTCACCGTGATTTATCCCTTCACAATCCTGTCGGGCCGGAGTGTGAGGGCCCCTAAGATAAGGGTATATCACCCTTTTAATACGAGATGTGTGTTTGGTGGATCTACTTTAGGAGTTGTAGATGAAGGCCCGCAAAGATCTTAAATAATCTTAGGAACTTCCGTAGCACAGACAGCCCCCCACCCCCCACATGATCTTAGCTTATCTACCAGACTTTGCACGATCACTTCCATTTATTTTTTATTCTTTTATTTATTTTATCATCATTTGTTTTATTTAATAATAATTTTGCTAAAACTCAAACTTCTTTATGATATAAATTTGTTTTTCAAAATCATTAAATTTAGAATTTTTTTTTATTTATTTAACATCGTTTACTATAAATGATTTGTTTATTTCTTTATAATTTTTTAGTATTTTATGAAATTAAAAAATAATAATAATAATAATGGTCACCTGTCAGTTATATTTATCAGTATCACTATCTCATTGGAAAATAAGCACGTGAAACGCCGTCGCTTGGATCTCCACCGACGTCTCAACAACACACCTTTCTATTCTATTAATCCTCTAAAGAATGATATTTCCACTCTATTTCAATTATATTTATTTTTAATAATTAAAATTCAGATATTTAATTTAAAAAAAGTTAGATATTATAAAGAAAGTCGCATATTCCGACTATTATTATTATTATTTTTTTATCTTTTTGTATACACTGGTCCATAAAAAGCTCCTTAAATGCCGATGCTCATGCTCTGTCTCTGCTATCCTCATCAACTTAATTTTCTTTTCCTTTTCTTTTTATTATGTTTTTGTGTATTTTTAAGATTATTAATGAATAAAACACTTCAAAATTTAATAATACAATTATAAAAAAAATTCAGAATTCAAATGATTAATGCTTTTTCTGACATAAGCCCACACGTACTAAGGATAACCCTTTTACGTGTAGTGTATAATAATTGACCACTTTCAATAAATATAGCCCCCTGCATTATTCCATCATTGTTTTATTTTTTTTTCAATTTATTTTATTTATATATAATTAATGTAGTTTTATTTTTAATGTTATATAATTTTAATTAAAAAAAAGTTAATTAAGGCTTGATTTATTAAAAATTTAGTCTATGCAGCTTTTTTTATTTTCAGTAGCTTCAATTTCATTTTTTTTATAAACAATTAATCTAGCATTAAAAATCTATTAATGGAATGTTACTATTTTTTTTTAAATAAAATTTATTATTAATTTATAATATTATAAAATTTACTTAAATTACAACCTCTACAAATTTATAAATATGGTTACAAAATGAATATAATATTGGAATTTATTTCTACAAAAATCTATTAACTGTTGCCATGCAATACATGGAACAAGGAAGAGGGCACGTGGAGGCAGCCGTTGACGTGGGGCTCATATCCGCAAAGAGAGGTGTACACGTGGATGGCATTTGATTGGAGACCACGTGATTACGGTTTTCTTTTCATTGCGCCTCAGCGTGGCCGGAAAAATAAATAAAAATAAAAATAAGACTGACTTTATCACGAGCAGCCTCTCTTTTAAAAATTATTATATGGTAGAGTCGGTTCCATTATTATACGGTACCGCCGGCTACAAGAATGAGCTATATTAAAAAAATTAAATTGATTGAAATATATATATAAAAAAAATATAATTATATTATAGTTCGATAATAAATAATTAAAAATAAAAGTGAAGTTAATGCGATTATTAAAATGTAATGATTTGAATTTGAATAGTAACCGAGTATTTTGCTTGGGGATGAAGCGTTGTCGTTTATAAAATATTGAGTGAAGGTCTTGAAATAGGGCTCAATCAAAATAATTAAATATTAAATTTTTTATTTGATAATTTTAAATATTAAATATAAATATAATTTTTTTTTTCCTTTTTCATATATAATAATATCTCACTTAATGGTTTAGGTCCCACGTCCCTCCCCTGTGGTCCCAGTACACCCGATAAGCAAGATCAGAACCGTCCATCAAGATCTTATTTTCGTTCTAAAATGCATTTAAAATATAACGGATAATTTAATAATGCATGAAATATTTTTGAGGGTCAATAGCAGATGTTCAAGCTGCGTAGTAGTATACTTTAATCTATGTTATTAGGTTGCTTGTATAGGAAAATACACTCGGATGCACTCTAACATTCCCCTCCTGGCTCCGTCTCTTGTCTGAGTCCCCCCCTCCCTTTCCCTTTCTAGTATGGTTTTGCGGCCTTGAAAAGCAAACGACCAAACTGGCAGTTAAGCCAAAGGAAAACGAAAAATACACACCAGCTCTTCCTCTGCACCTTAAATTCTACATGAACGCCACATGTCTTTCAGTCTCAGGCGACAAGACGACGAAAAACCAACTCCTAAACGTCGTTAAGTCTCAGTTTTGAACCTTATAGAATTGAAAATGTTGCAGCTTGGACAAGAAATGTCAGTCTCCGGTGGCCGCACGGTGATGGTGGGTATCAAGCTCCACCCTCAGAGCAGAGAGCTCTTAACATGGGCCATGGTCAAAGTGGCACAACCTGGGGATACTGTTATTGCTCTGCATGTTCTTGGTAATAATGGTAAGTGAACACTAGAAATGATGGTTTTCTTGTGTGGTGCTTCTTCTTCTTCTTTTTTGGGTGGCTTTTTGATTTGGTGAAATGGTTATGTGTAGAAATCGTAGATCGAGAAGGAAATTCTTCACTTATCTCGCTTGTCAAAGCTTTTGACTCCGTTCTAGCCGTCTATGAAGGTTTCTGCAACCTGAAACAGGTTGTTTTTTTTTTTTTAACATTAATTCATAATAGCTTCTCTCGCTTGTCCTTCTTTTCTTTAATTAATCTATTTTTATGCTATTTGATTGTTTTGATTTTATTTGCCGTCTGTTTGGTTGGTGAGAAGATGAAAAAACTTTTATTTTTTCTTTCAATCTCGTCAACCACACTCGGTGAAGCTAAATAGAATAGTCATCCACGGACTTTGAGGTTGTCTGATCCTCAGTTACTTTTACTAAAGAGTTCTTGAATTTGGTGGGGTCAGGTGGATCTCAAGCTCAAGATATGCAGAGGTTCGTCGGTACGAAAAATTTTAGTTAGGGAAGCAAAATCTTACTCAGCGGCAAACGTTATAGTTGGAGCAGCCAGGAGTCACCATACAATCCGGTCACCGACATCTGTTGCTAAATATTGCTCCAAGAAGCTTCCCAAGAACTGCGCAGTTCTTGCTGTCAATAATGGGAAAGTAGTGTTTCAGAAAGAAGGCTCTCTGGCTAAAGCTGGTGATTCACATGGTTTGTTCTCTAACCATGTTTTGAGCTTCTCAATATCGTTTTTTTTTTTTTTTTTTGCAGTTCAATCAATTATCATGTAATTGTTGCAGGAACTGAAGATGATCGCCGGAATGGTCTGCTTAATGTAATTCACAGGTCAATCTCATTAAGTAAGAGCTCCAAAGTACTAAACGAAAGCGGTACTGATAAGGCCTCAAATCATCATGAGGGTGACAACCAGATTTTGGAGCAGTCCTTATTTAAATCCCGTCCCAATAGTTTGGGGAGTATCATGAAACAGGGTTGCTCAGTTTGTGGAGCAGATGTGAAGTCCTTAGATAATTCATGTGAACAGTCTGCTGAAGAGTCTTCTGGGGATAATGGTGGTGGTGATGATAAATCTTTAGCTCTAGTCCCTGTTCCAAAAGTAGAGGGACCTTCCTGTTCAGTTTCTTCTTTAATCAGACAGGTGCCTGAGTTGAAACCTGGTTGGCCGCTACTTCGCCGTGCATTCTTACCAGATCGACAAGCATCAGATAGATTGAGGCAGATCTCAGTGGTGCAATGGGCAATGAGGTTGCCAAGCCGGCAATTTTCATCATATATCTCCAATATGGATCACAAACAGACTGGTTGTGAACAGGTTGAAAATCAATTGGGTTTAGATGGAGAAAGTGGGGCAATAGTTCCAGTTGGTGCAGAGACATTGACAATTTCACCTTCTCCTAACCACTCTAAAAGTCTGCCAAAAGAATTGGAGGGCCTTCATGAGAAATACTCTGCAACTTGCAGATTGTTTAATTACCAAGAACTTCTCTCGGCTACATCTAATTTCTTGGCTGGTTTGTTTTTGTTGCTCAAATTAAAATTATAAGCAAGTTTATTTCATTTTTGCTTGTGATTTACTGGATTTTCCTTGTATTTCAGAAAACTTGGTTGGGAAAGGAGGCAGCAGTCAGGTTTATAAAGGTTGCCTACCTGATGGCAAGGAACTTGCTGTGAAAATCTTGAAGCCATCTGAAGATGTATTAAAGGAGTTTGTTTTAGAAATTGAGATTATTACTACCTTACATCACCAAAACATCATTTCTCTTTTGGGGTTCTGTTTTGAGGACGACAATTTTCTCCTGGTTTACGATTTCCTGTCAAGAGGAAGTCTTGAAGAGAACCTCCATGGTATATTAATTAACAAATTCCATGGTTCAGATCTTGGGCTAAATTAGACTTTAGGTCAGCCTGTTACTTATTTTTTGCTACTGTTATGTTTTCTTATCCAGGTAACAGAAATGACCCCCTTGCATTTGGTTGGAGTGAGAGATACAAGGTGGCTGTAGGAGTAGCTGAGGCCTTGGATTATCTTCACAGTAGGTCTGCTCAGCCTGTGATCCACAGAGATGTTAAATCATCCAATATACTTCTGTCTGATGATTTTGAGCCTCAGGTGATGCATTTTCCACCTTTCAGCATTTACTTCTAGCAGTATTAGTGTTCCTGTTCTTTTGAATTGGTATGTCCTGAAGCTTTTTCTTGTTTCTTCAGCTTTCTGATTTTGGGCTTGCCAAATGGGCACCAACCTCCTCATCTCATATAATCTGCACTGATGTTTCTGGAACCTTTGGGTATGTAATCTTTCCTGCCACATCCTTGTTCTTGAACAATGAAAATAGATCCATTCTTGTTTCCTACCATTCACTCAAATCATCTTGAGAATGATAAATTCTTGTAGCTTGCCATCTAGTAGTTGGTAACAGTAAATTAATTGCTACAGTTACTTGGCTCCTGAATATTTCATGTATGGCAAAGTAAACAACAAGATCGATGTCTATGCATATGGTGTTGTACTCCTGGAGCTTCTCTCAGGAAGGAAGCCTATAAGTAATGATCATCCAAAAGGCCAAGAAAGCCTAGTTATGTGGGTATGTCTCTATAACTGTGGAATTTATCCAGCACTGAATTTTCTTGATTTTGGCCCTAAAGTATGAATAACTTGTCCAGGCAAAGCCAATTCTAAATGATGGAAAATTCTCCCGGTTGCTGGACCCAAGCTTGGGCAATGACTATGACCATGAGCAGATGGAGAGGATGGTTTTAGCTGCCACTCTCTGTGTAAAACGTTCTCTGCGAGCTAGGCCTCAAATGAGCCTTGTAAGTCATCTCTTTATTACTCCATTGGCTTAGATGCCAATCCTCAGATATACTCTTACATGTTAAATCTGAAGAGTAAATTTACTAATTTTATGCCTTATCTAAAACAAATGTTCAATACTGTCTGTTCTTGTTCAAAGATTGTGAAGCTCCTCCAAGGTGATGATGAAATAACAAAGTGGGCAAGGCTGCAAGTTAATGCTGCAGAAGAACCTGACATGCTGGATGATGAAGCATGTCCACGTTCAAATCTACTGTCTCATCTTAACCTTGCATTGCTTGATGTGGAGGATGATTCACTCTCGATGAGCAGCATTGAGCAAACCATTTCATTGGAGGATTATTTGCAAGGCAGATGCAGCCGCTCATCAAGCTTTGACTAACCAACTACACATTTCTGGCAGGCAAAATGCTAGCAGAACATCAATCACACTCTGTGATACTTTTGTATATTCCTTTGATTTTTGCCCCTCCATTGCCATTCAGATTTTTTTGTGGCTTTTTGGGTTTTTACTTTGCATAAGAGTTACAGATAGGTATAGGATGAGAGGTTGTTTGTGGTATGCCCTCCTCCTTCCCTTACTATAAAGTTCCCAACATGTTGGGACTTTTTCTTTAACGTTTCTGCCCCCCAAAGGTGTCGGTGGCTGAATGAATCAAGAGTGAAGTTTGTTGTAACAGTTAAAACTCAAGACCTTATTGTATTTCAAACATTCTCTGATTGAACGAGTGGTGAGCAAGCAATCATTGCTCGAAGATTCTCGATTATTACATGTGTCTGATGACGTTCTGAAGCTAATCTGATAGAATTGTCACTTGCAAACTTCGTATAGATCAAAAAGTTGGTTGTCCTATTGTTTTGTAAGCTAATCTTTGGGTCCATGGAAGTCCTTGTCGTTCTCAAGTAGTGCGTTATTATTGCAGTTGTTCTGAGATTCCCTTCTCCTCTCTTATCACATCCAGCCATTGGAGCCTTTCCTATCGCTATTCTTCACTTGCAGGGAAACTTAATGGGTCCTACTAATTTATCATGTGGTACTGATATTAAGAGGGTATTAACTATTAAGCACCGACCTGTGGCTTTCTCCACCGACAACTACTTTCCATGACATTAAGGTAGCCCTTGTCTCGAGGGCGACAACTATTTGACATGATATTCAATTATTGCTATATAAAGATCGTTGGCTAATTGTCACAATATTACTGATATCTTCTTTTGACGATGCTGAATTAAAATGCCATTTATATAAGAGATTTTTAATTTGAAGTTAAAGAGGGTTCTATCTGGTTGTGAAATTGTTAAAACTTGGATTATTGTCTTTCATTATACTATCATTTAGATATGTATGCCAATGCTTTGAGGATGGTGTGTTTTCTATATTCTGTACGCTGATTCAAGGGAATGCAGAGTTGTCTCCACTTGTATTTTAGCTAAGTGTATTGGCCTTCTCTATCGGTTTGAGTATAAGAAGTGTTGAAAATATAAATCTCATGTGAATTAGATAATAAAAATATATGTTAGTTATAAATTGTGAGCAATCCTACCTTATTTTGAATGTGAGTTACACCTGAGCTGCAAACATCCCAAAGTTATAGTGCCCTGGGCTTGCAATGGGTTAATCTTGACAAGCTAATTAAACCAATTTGTATAATGACCAACTGACTGTAAATATGTTCTGATATATAGCAAGCTCAAGTGAGGAGCAGATATGTCTGTGTCATGGAGGGATTTAATCGATTTGAGCATTTCAGATGACATTTATCTCTAATTCATTTTATCAACAAATTTCAAGAGATTAAAAAAGAGAAATACTTTAAATACAGGGCACATAGTGCAATAATACTATTAGCGGTGGCAACAGATTTTCTGATTTTCTTCACCACACGTATTCCTTCTTAATCTTACCTGCTATAGAACAAGTCCATCTTATCCATAAAATGGACGGTTCTAAAACAATTGGTCTTTTAGTTTCCTAAAACTCAAGGCACTGAAATGCAATTTCCAAAAAAACTAACGAACAGAAAGAGTTGCAGATTTCTGCTTTCCACAATTTTGGTTGTCATAAAATACTAGGTTTAGCGATGGCAGGGACATCCTCTTACATGGCTTCTACTAAGTTCTCCATGTTGGGTTGGATTGGAGGCAAAAGAGAAGTAAATAGAAAAAGGGTGCTCTGCGTTTCAGCTCAACAGCAAGCTGAAGTCCAAGAAACCCAACAAGTGAACGCGCAAGAGGAAGGAGGAAAACAGAACTTCAAGCAACCGACACAGCCAAGACCAGTGGAACCACAAGTGAATGTGAAAAGCAAGAACATGAGCAGAGAATATGGAGGGCAATGGCTCAGCAGCGTCACTCGCCATGTGAGGATATTTGCAGCTTACATCGACCCTGAAACTTGGGAATTTGATCAAACTCAAATGGATAAGCTCACACTTATTCTTGACCCTACAAATGAGTTCCTGTGGACGGATGAGACTTGTTACAAGGTTTACTCTTATTTCCAAGAGCTTGTGGATCACTATGAGGTACGTCTGCCAAACATTTAATGCGTTATCTTAATGGGTAAATTATCATGGAGTTTTTGCTTAAAACATATGAGTTTAGCATCTCCACGTTGCATGTAATTAGAAGTTTCGACACGGTATAAGATCAATAAAACCATAAATGAAGTGTAGTCCCTAAGTACCAGTAAATACCTCAATGTCTGTTTATGAAATAGTTGTATGCTGGTGCAACCTTGTCTGATCCTTGTTTTGCCATATCATATGCCTAACACTTCATTTCATATCAGGGTGCTCCGTTGACGGAATACACGCTTCGACTGATAGGTTCAGACATTGAGCATTACATCAGAAAGCTGTTATATGATGGAGAAATCAAATACAACATGAATGCAAACGTATTGAACTTCAGCATGGGGAAGCCACGGATTGAGTTTAACAACAACGATGCTCAGCTTCAAGATGCACAATAAAGTTCAAATGGAGCCGCTAGACAAAATATAGACAGGTTTTGGGTTGTGAGTTTTGACATGATCTGATTAAGTACATTGTATATAGCCTGTCCCTCACAGCATTCAAAAAGTTGCATCAAGCAAACCCCTTTCAGCAATCGAACTTAGCTCCAATTTGTTGACATCTTTAACTGATGCGATATTTGAATGCACAATCTTGTCTGCTATCACATTCTTTCACAAGCTAGATTCTACTCTACTTGTGATCTTCAGAGATGTCAATGTGAATCAGATGCAACATTTCCATGGGGCAACACTTCCAAGCATGACGACTTCATCCAAGGTTTAAAAATTCCTTCATGTGGTGTATGCTAGCTCAAATATGCATCAAACATAGGAATCAGAAAGTGAAATATTATGTTTGTGAAAATAGCAATAAAAAATGAATGCAAACACTAATGTACGTGTATATGTACATAAATGCAGACACAAGAAATAAAGTACTCACCTGCAACCAAAAGAAAAATCCACGCAAGAGATTCAAAATTTTAGGCTTATTAGATCCAGCTGACTTGATCTTTTCGTCAAGATCTACAAAGTCATAAACAATTATTTAATTTAGAAGTTCCACCAAAATTGTGAATATATTAATATAGAATATACACATCAAAGAAAAGTTGAATATTAGTTCCAGGAAAGATAACAGTCTTGATACACAAACATCAAAATGCATAAAGAAAAAGAATCCTTAAACATGACATCTTGATGATCATGCCTGAGCTAAATTCATATGCTGAGAGGCACAGAGGAGTTATACCAAGGCAGTGACATTCTCTAAATAAATTTCCTTCCTCACTTACTTTCTCTTCTTCTTTTTTTATCTCTAATTTCATTTTCCTCGACCTCTATCTTCTTCCCACGAACCTTCTGAATTCTTGCTTTGGGTTTCATATGAATAGAAGCAATCACAGCAGCAACAAGAGCGAAAAGAAATGTGGGATTTTTTAAAAAATAGGTAAAAGTAATTATAAGAACCAGATATTTCCATTGGGCTTTCTTGCTGCAGCAAAAACTTTGTGAAGAAACTGGATGTTGTGTTCATGAAAGAAGAGATCAGAATCTTCATATAATTTTATTACAGCAACAAGGGAAGAAGAAATTTATATCTATTTACTGCTCTAACTAATTCTCATTATGCTGGTGATATCACCAAAAACCAACAACTGTAATTATAATATGAAGAACGTGAAGAAAATTATTTGGTCATTAACCAATATGAAAGCCATTCACTGAGTTTTCTGATTATCTAGAACTACAAATTGCTAAGAAAATAGGAAAATCGAGATACTTCTGCTAACTGAGAACAAACTCTTGAAGCATTAGGAATTGTATTGATTTTAATTTCTACCTTAGATTGGTTAGACATTGCTTATTCATATTTAAAGGTACAAATATGTGCATTTGCAGAGTAAAAGGAAAGCAAATGTTGATAATAACATTACCCTGGTGCAGATCAAGATATGATTTCCCAATTTTTTGTGCTACGCATATCCTAGTCCGTCCATTACGCATATCTCTGTCCTCTACAACTGGCTTACGAATACATACTTCTACCAAAAGTCTGTTGTATTCTTCTTGGTCATAAGGCTTTTTGAGAATTTTCATAACCCCCTCCATAAACCAAAAGCAATGATTTCTAGAAGAATCTTTAATGTCCTCGATGGCATCTACATCCTTGATTTATATTATGACGTACATAAAATAACGAAGAAATTTCAGCTATCAGAAACATGCAAAAAACAATATCTATAAGAAGGTGTGTGTGTGTGCACCAGCAGAAAAGGATGCATACCACTGCGACATTTTGTTTTGAAATCACAAATGGAGCATATTTTGCATTAGCAAATGGATCGGTGTCCATCACAACTACTTCAGAATCAGATGAACTCTCTTCATCCTCTCCGTATACAACCTTTGCACCACTTTCATGCACAAATACCATAGTATTCCCCTCACTCTTCAGACAATTCAGGAATATTTTGTAGCTCTCATCCAGATCACTTTCCATCTCTTGTTTGCAATCACGCTTGGTCCCACCAGCAGCTTCTTGGCAAGGCCTCAGTTCACTGAGATTTTCTACTCCACACCTGCAGTGTGGCCCATCATCCACTTCATACTTAATAAGGACAGAAATATCATCACCGAGTGGAACCTCAAGCACATATGATTTTCCATCTTCTCTCAAATTTCTAAGGAATATCTTATATTCAGAATCAAAATCACCCAAACTGTCATTGTGATCAGCATCTCTGTTTGCAGACCCTGTCCCTACAAACCCACCATCAGTCATACAATTATCTACAGACTGATTGCTACAAGGATCAATCTCAGCAGAATGATTAACAGAATCAATATCAATATCAACATTATCCACATGTTGATCATCATCATCACCAACATCACCAACAATCAGTTCTGAATGAACAAGCTTCTCGTAATCAACATCATCATCAATTTCAACATTGTTGTTTTCTTTGATTTCCTTCCGCTGAGGTGCCAAATCACCACAGGCATTATTCTCATTATTATAAGCGTCGCCATTGATGGATTCTTTCTCTATTCGTTCATCCCCACAGGTACCATTCTCTACTAACCCATTAATAGCATTGGTATTAACACCATTATCCACAACACTATCAATGTAAACATCACTATCAACAAATGGTTCTAAAGCTAGACTATCCAAATACTTGATGTAATCAGAATCCAAATATTCTACTTCTTTAGAATAGTCAATCTCAATATTGTTGTTATCAAGCATCATAACGTTCTGAGGATCTGCGTCATTATTTTGAGCATCAACAACAATTAACGACCTGTTGTCTACCAACGCACCACTTCCAGTGTCACTATCATCCACAGACCTACGGTTAGCAACATGACTAGCACCAATTGGTTTTAAAGCCGTACGATTGAAATAAGTCTCATAATCAACATCCATTGGTTCATCATCATCACTAATCACAACACAACTAATTTTAGGGATTTTCTTAGAACCCTTCTTAGAATTACCTTCACTAGAGCTAACTTTACGACCAGAATTGAGCTTCAAATCTTGATAGGCAACAACCCTTCTCTTCCATCGCCTGGCCAACCTCACATCATACCATGAATTATCCACTTCATCATCATCAACATCAACATTGCCCGAACTTCCGATCTTTCTCCTTTTGCAACCCATTCTACCCCACCAAAAAAAAAAAAAACGGGTCTTTTACTTGTCAGTCACATGTAGATGCTTGGACGAAAAACTGAAATTAGAAGAGCTTTTGTTTTCAGATAACAAAACAAAACAAAGGAGGGAGCTTTTCGGTTTTTCAGAAAGAAGCCAAATTGAAAAGAGTTACGATGCCGGATTACTATATACTGAAGAACATATCACAGAAACAAAAGTAATTACCTCATAATTGGAGATTTCTGATCCAATATAAAAGAAGAGAACAGAAGAGAAGCCTAACTTCTGAGTGGAAGAATCAGAAGCAGAGCACAGGAAACAAAGATCACAGCTTTTTCTTTCTTCTTTCCCTTTTTTTTTTCGGTCAGGAGCAGTGCTGGTAGGACGCACAAGGGTCACCCACACACAAGTGAAGGTAAATTCTGGTCGTGTTAAGCCCGTGTTTGACTACTACTGATGGAGAGTTGCGTTATCATAGGAATATCGATACGCTGTCGCATTAATCTGATTACATCTTAGTTTGTAAATTGGGCTACAATTTTTGAGGTTCCTAATTAAATCAACTGAATCCATACATTGGGCCTTAAATAATAGTATTATATTGTATATATATATATATATATATATATATATTCTTTTTATTAATATTATCATGACAAACTAATTGAATATATATATTGATATGGTAAACATATAGTATCATATAGGCTATTGGTATAGAATTTAGCAAGAAACTCAGATAAGAGATAATACCTTTCATTAAATAAAAACGTATCAAGAAATATATTTATGTTACATTATACTGCTAAATTTCTGTTAGCAGCATTGGACAAGGGAATGGTTTCGAGCTCATTATTAAGTGATGGGATTGAATCGAATGCTGTATGGTAAACCTGAAATCACTAAGCTGACGGCCAGCATTTACCACACAACACAATGCCGTATGTAGTATATGAATTCATCAAAGACTCAAAATGGCAGTGCTATTAATCAAAATACTATGCCTTGGAAAACCTTTTACTAAATAGAACAACGCTCAAAGATATCCAGGAGAAACCTAAAATGTAGCCCAACAAGACCAATAAAGCATCCATACATGAAATAAATGAAAACACAAAATTTCAACTGCTTATACTACTTCAGAGATATGAAATGAACAGATTTCAACCAAATCATCGTTTTCCACCACCACCACCAAGTTTAGGGCCCTTTGGTGCAGCACCCTTAGGCACATTGCTCTTGCCCTGTGTTTTTTGTGTTTTGGCCATCAACTCAGCTTTCTTTGCCTTTTTCTCATCCTTTGTTTTCTTGATTCTCTCCTTGATTTCACTGAACATTACCAAAAAAAAAAAACAATGAACATGCAAAGCACAGGTAGCATCGCATTTCATAGTTTTAGCAAACTAAGAGTGAATATAACATGCCATCCTTCATTTATCATAAAATATGGAGTTAGCATACCGTAGGGCAGCTTCACGAGCAGCATCTCGGACCTCTGGCTTCTCGGTCCTCCTCTTCTGTATGACCTCCAAGGTGGCACCAACTATAGACCTTGAATATGGCTTCTTGGTGGTCCTGCGCTTCTTCTTAACAGCCTCAGCTGCAATGTCCTATAAATGAAAAAGATAACAATTTAACATAACGAGGGAGATTGTGCATGCGAATGAGGGGGAAATGGGAATGTAAAAAGGGTGAGTTCCACAGCAGAAATAAAAAAACCTTCTTGTGTTGTTTCCTGTACATGGCTGTCCAGGTAAGCTTTGAAGGCTTTAGGCGGTTGTGGAAGTACCTCTTGCATTTTGAATTTGCGAAGAGGAAAACCTTCATCAATCATAAACACATGCTATTTTAGGTAATTCACGTGGGGAGAAAAATATAATGAACCATTCTTCGTTTCTAAATACACAGACAGAGAAGTGACAACAGTACAGCTGTAGGGAAAATCACCTGAGAATCAGATCGAACAAATCTGATACCCTTACCAGGGTAAATCTTGGCACCGCTGAAGCGGCAAAGCTCGGTCCTATATCCCAAAACCAAGAACAAGATTACACATAGAAACTAGATAACAAAAGCATAAAACGAAAACTAATTCTGCCAATGAAACCAAACCAAAGAGGCACCAACTGAAGAATAAAAGACCACAGATTGATGTGCACCGAGGAGCAAACAAATGTAATTAGCAATCAAACCAATAAACGACAAATAATAAATAAATAGCATCTGCACAAAGCTTATCATGGTCATTGACAGCACAAACGTGCTATCCCTACTTCAACCGATCGAAAAAGGCAACTTATTTCTGAAAAATTATACATTTTGAGGCTCTACGAATTCAACAAACGTTTAAAGTTCAAAGAAAATGACCGCAGAATAACCAAAAATAGCTAAAAAGCTTATTGTAGGGCAAATATTAGAGATTACTCACGTTAAAAAATTCTAGATTAAATGGAAACATAGATGGCAAATGTTAAGGATTAAATATCAGATCTACAAATTTAATAGTCAGTATAATAGAAAGAAGAAATCAGTTATACTGAGGGAGAAAGCAAGAGAGAAGCGTACTTGAGAACCATTGTAAAGTTGGATGATGGCGTCGCCCCTTCGCTGTGCTCTGAGTCCAGAAACCCTAAATCATCAGTTCAATTTAAAGGTAGGGAAAATCCCACAGGACAGGAGAAATGCTATATATGGGCTATTGCCATTTGATTACAAACAAGCCCATAGCCTAAGCCTCCACAAATCCAAATGGGCTCTCATATTAAAAAAAAATGGAGCTGATGGGATCCATATTACCAAAATATTAAATAATTATTCCCTTTTTAAGTAAATATATAAATCAAATGAAGCAACGATTTCTTAAAATGATTATTTAAAATCTCCAAAATTATAATTTTGCTAGGTTAGATGTAATATACTAATATTACAACAAAAGTATGGATCTTCATAAACCTTATTGTCTCGGCCGTTGCATCGCAAGCAGGATTTGGCGGTGACTTAATGGCTCTTCGTAGCCACTAAGAGTTGCAAATAGGACACATACTTGAAATCTTGCTAATTATACCGAGTGAGCTACGTGTCCTTCGAACCATCAGCTGAACGTCAACATCACCAAAGTATAGAACCAAAAATGGACCATATGATTGGTGGTTCTTGCATCTACAATATGCCCAACTAAGGTTCTTAGTAGAATTTAATTCCTTCTCGTGAACGAACACGGAACTTGCCAGAACATACCAGAGCTTTTAAATTTGTTTTGATTCTATCTTTTTGGGTGCAATGTCAGGACAATATCATATTAATATCAAGGACTGCAAAACTTGATCTTCCTCGGGAAAAGACAAGGTCTCATCCCAAGTCTGGCTTTCTGTTTTTGGACGTTTGAAGATATATGTTTCTGAATTAAAGTTCTTCCAAAATTCATATTTAATATATATTTTTATTTGTATGATAATAATTATAGCATATCTTCTTGTTAGAAACAGATATATATTCGTCAATCTTCAGCACTGTATTTATTCGTTACCACGAAGTTTCTTGCCAACTTCCTCAGCAATATCTCGAAGACGCGAAGGAAAATCACTAATCATTGAGATTGGTTTAAATTCTTCTTCTTCTCCTATGTTCTGCCTATAAATATATAGTACTCTGCTAACTTAAACATCAACTTAGCTATAGTCATTGATATACACCAACTGCCAAATCATCCATTAGTGTTTTCTGGTGATTTTTCTGCAATATGCTCAACGCCGAAGACTTGCACAGGATTTTCCAAAACCTTGACAAAAACAGTGATGGCCTTTTGAGTCTAGAGGAGCTGAATTGGCTTCTAGAAAGAATCGGGGTCAATTTTAGCCTGGAGGAGCTGGAATATTCGATGGGTAAGTCGAGGCTAAACTTCGATGAGTTCTTGTTATTTTACGAAACCATAACTAAGCAAAACGATGACAAGAATGAGATAGTGGAGGAGAAGGATGAAGAGAATGACCTAGCTAAAGCATTCAACGTGTTCGACATGAATGGGGATGGCTTCATTTCTTGCGAAGAACTTCAGAGCGTATTGGAAAGGCTGGGATTGTGGGATGAGACGAGTGGAAAAGATTGCAGGAGTATGATTTACGTGTACGATACAAACTCGGACGGTGTTCTTGATTTCCAAGAATTCAAGAACTTGATGTTGCATGCTAATTAACTAGCTAGTATCAAGACCCATCTTAATCTGCTTCTTTAGTTATGCATGGCAGAGCTTTTCTTGTCAACTTCTTTGTGATAAACATTTATATATAACTGCATTTTACCCAGAGGTCTCTTGTAATAAAATCCAGCATCCATAATAGTGAATTCTTGTAGTCATCAAGGAAAAACCCTCTTTGTTCTGCTGACATGTATAAATTTATGAATCTTGTAATAAAATTAGGATTGACTATAACAAGGAATGTAAACAGAGCTCTATTACTGTAGCAGATACAGCCGTGGACGAGTCTTTTGGAGTTTCGCAGAAGGAAACTATTTGATACGTTGCCGTACTGGTCAAAGTCCTTACTTTTTTGGTTGGTAGAAAATAACAAAACAAACT
>CAOGCB010301629.1:0-12764 GCA_948266635.1 Cnidoscolus chayamansa
TTATAAAAACATATATATACATACACACAATTATACATTCATACGAGTAATTAAAATAATGCTTCCACACTGTCATTTTAGAAAGGAAGAAGAGAATGAAAGAAGAAAACAAGAGGATAGAAGGGGAGGAGAGAAATACTTTTAAAAAAAAAAGGAACCTGCTGCTGCTGTGCCATGTACAGCACATAGAAAGAGATGAACAAAGAGAAAGGAAGCAGAAGAAGAGGAGAGAAAGAAGGAAGAAAGAGAGATATGTCTGCTGGATGCTATTAGGAGAGAAAATACTATTTGAGGCTCTAGCTGCTATTTGAGACAAATTGGGTGGAAATAGGACCTTTGTTTTGCTCTTTAAAGGCATTTAAAAACCAAAAAAAAAATTACTGTTATTTCAATGAAGCAATGCCTCTAGCGCCTCTCGCCTGGCACCTCAAGGGTTAGAGGTGTCGACTCTTTGAAGAGCGTCTCGTCCCAGTCAAGCGAGGAAAAGGGGTGGCGCCTCACCTCATTTTTCACCTTGCTTGGTGCCTTTAACAACACTGGTATTATTAATGATAACTAGCTGCTAAAATCTCATCAAATCATCACTTACATCAGAAACCTTCCATCTTTCCATTTTTAACATTCATGATCCCTTTAAATTCCATCTCTTTACGTGTTGTTTTCAATATTCGGTTTTTATTTTTCTAGATGATCTTTTGAATTCCTCTATTTATAGTTTATATGGGATTGTCGTTTAAATACCAGCGACAATGCTATTTGGGTCCTGTATATATTATCAATATTATTGTAATATTACTTTTTTTTTCAAGAAAGAAACTGACATGCTATTTAGATAATCTATTTCTTGATTATATGGCATCTTTTTATAAAGAAAAGAAATATTAATATGCTATTTAGGTTCTCTGTTTCTAGATTCTCTAAAAATTGCTTTTTTCTCATTTCTAATAACAATAATACTACTATTTGGATTTGTTGTGAACATAAAAAAATAATAATAAGTTTAGCTTTAGATATCCTAAGTTTGGTTTATTTTATCTTATAAGAAATTCTATAAGCATGATCTAATGGTGAAGTCTATGTTTGTTTTATACTTGTCTATACTTACAAATTCTTTATAGACTGGCAATTTTAGTAAGTTTAGTTAACTGGACATGGATTTTTATTTTATTTTTCAGCCTCACCTCATTTAGGCGTGCACCTGGTCCTCCTAGGCCCTAGGACATTTGCGGCTCAATTTGCCTTTAGTAAGTAATAACTATGTAATAAATTTCAAAATTAAGTGTTGAATATTATTAGCGAGGGGAAAGTTTATACTTAAATCTTAACCCCTCATAAATAGGTAAAAACTATTTGCACAGACTCCAATAACTCAATGATCTCATTATTAAAGGCAGATTTAACAAAATGTTAACTGAATGAAGGTATAATATAATCAAATGGTTGTTATTTTTTTTGCCACCTCATACTTACATCACCAAATACTGCAAACTTTTCCTGGATTGCATCTTGCAAGCGATCTTCAGCTTCATCTTCTGAAATCTCTGGAAGCCACAAAGAGGATAATGATTTGGCAAAATCAGAATTTCAACAAAAAAGCTAAACAATCTGTTACTATTCAACAGAGAAGGGTTGCTCTCATGAAAATAAATATAAACCATAGGAAGTATCTATTAATTAGAGGCGAAGGTGTCAATGAGGCAATAAGAAGTCTTAATAAAACAACTTCTCGGTTTCTTTGTAGAATCACACGATAATAGATGCAAGGTGGAAGACACTGGTATTAGAATCCGAGATTTTCAGCTATTATTTATCATATATTTTCTGGCATCATGTAGCCTAGAGTTAACTATGAAAATCATGTAATCTTGATGTAATCTCTTCATGATTTTGTGCTTGTTTCCACCTTAGTTAGGATTATGTTGTATGCCTGTTCATACTTCTCCATAAACATTAAAATGGAGATATACAATTATCAGTTTCTTAAATGAAAGAAACCAAGTTCCAGAAAAACATTCATTTTATTACATAAAAAAAGAAATAATTTCACCTCAAATAAGAAAACAAAAAGACAACCCCCACAAGGTTTAGATTCCTGTGAGTCCCAAAAAGTGAGTAGACGCTCATGATCATTACTTTCATTGAGTTAAAAGATTTGGAATCCAAAGTGCTGCTCAAGGTAAGAGCTTTTGCATAGTCTGTATAGTTTATCCTAAAGGTGAATTCTAATGACTTATTGCAGAAATGCATAAAAAGACTTTTGTCTCTTGATTTGTGTGTTATATATTGAGCATAGTGGGATATCTTCACTTGATTTTCACTGCAAGGTGAATTCAAAACATATAAACTGTCTTTTCGAGGAACTTGGCTGTGACCAAATTATTTAAAGACTTGTGTTAGTTTAGTGGAAAGGATTTATTGGTAGAAAGGAATAGAGTACCACAATTCTTCTTTCTTGCAGCATTATAGAATATTTGATGAGAACCAAAAACTCACATTTTCATTAATCAGAGGTTGTGAAGCAAAGCAGTTCTCATGGTTTCTCTACAGCCCTGTACTTCAGGGGCTTTTAAGGGAGTATCTTTAGGTATTATCCAGCTCAATTGGAAGGCAAATGCATTTCTAGTCTAATTCTGATTTTGCTCTATCCCAAAAGAAAAGAAAGAGTATATTCTGACAATGATACACTTCAAATTACAGTGGAACAATGGCTTCATGACCAATGAAATAACTAAAACATGAATGCCAAAAAAAAGATTGATAGAAGAACAACTTTTCAGTAATACCTGCAACTGCACCAATGGTTTTTGTAACATTAGGCAAACTATGGTCTGTGCGCACACCTTCTCCACCAACAGCAGGGCCCCAAGAGAAAGGGCCTGCCGTTAAATCAACAAATGCCCACCTGACAGAGATAATATTAGTAATTATGCCTCCATCATATGGGTGTGAGAAAGCGAGAGAGAAAATGTGAGAGAGGAAAGATTTGCACCTGTCCCTTCCAATCCATGTATCTGTAAGACATTCTGCATGAAAACCACTGAAGTTCCCTGATTTTAACTCCTTTTCAAGAATAAGTTTCATATCTTCATTTTTCTTCCCTTTCAATAGCTAGACATGAAAACAGACACCAAGAACATGTTGAAAAATCATTGTTGACCTTCATACCATTATTCTTCGTTCAGGTTTCACTTTGTTTCGAAGTACTACTGTAATAAGGGGAAACAGAGTCAGAGACTGAAAGATACCTGTAGTACTTTATTCTGAATGATTTCCGAAGCGTCCTTTCCTTGGTATAACTTCTCAACATTATTAAGTGCATTCAAACAGATATTGTACCATTCCACCTGAGATTATCCCAAAATTTGCTCAATACTGACATGTTTCCTTATAATGCTAAAATTCTCATTTAGTTACTAATATGCAGACAACATATGATATATCGACATGCACACAGTAGTATTATGTGAAATCAGAAGTCTAAAACACAAGGAAACACCTAGGCCAAACAAATTTTACAAGCTCTATTACCAAGTAAATTTCTTCAACTGGGGTATAGTACTATCAGTTTGCCAGCCAAGCATATAAAAGACATGAAAGTGACTTTTTCAGGTTGACAGTCTCCAATAAAATTCACAAAGAATGCTTCCACTAAAATTAGTAACTACTGCTAAAAACAAGCATTGGCATTATCACCTAATCATCCTTCTATTCAGAAGGTCCAATTTCAACTGCTCACGAATAGGTATGACTAATTAAGCATGCATGTTTCTAACCAATGATATATCAGGTTCCCTAACATAACCAATAAATTATTGAACCAACAGAAATAGAACGGCACTTGCAACATTTGAGTTCCACTGAGCCATAATGGAACACAACAATACAACAAGAACAACTAAGCCTTTATCCCTAACAAATCTTATGCATGTCCAAACATTCTCAAATTGTCAAATTGCGAATGGAATCAATATCGAAATCCTAATTTTTTTTAATCAACAACTGAATCGAACCATAAGATTCTGCAAACATACATTCATACGTAATTGATTGGTGAAATAAGAATCGTATGAATCGGAGGTGAATTGTGAGAATTGCAATGAATCGATCAATTTATTGATTCATGAAAAGGAGGACAGTAAATGGCCAAATTCTAAAAGAAGAAGAAAAAAAAAAAGGAGAAAGTAAACCCAAAAACATGTCAGCAAATTAATCAAAGAAGAATGTGCAAATGACCCAAGATATTGAGATAGTTTTAATTATTTTTGTCTTGAGTCATTTGCACATTATTCTTTCATTAATTTGCTGTCATTCTCTTGGGTTTTTCTGTCCTTTCTCCTTACTCTTTTTTTTTTAAATTTGGCCATTTACTGCCCTTCTTTTTGTGAATCAATAAGTCGATCAATTCATTGCAATTCTCATAATTCACCTCCCATTCGTACAATTCTTATTTGATTCTTGACTACTTATAATGCACCAATTGATGTTTATCATTAGGCTAATGATTCAATACAAACGTACAATTCATATCGCTAATCATATGATTCTGACAATATTGGTCTAAAAAACAAATTTTATTTGCAATAAAAATGAAACCCTTTCAACTGGTTTGAGTAGCACACTGAACTATGACGTTAAATTAGTAATAACATAGTAAAGTTCTCAAACTTCAGTAGCAATAGTGCCCATTCTATGTGTCATTTGCACTTAATTTATTTCCATAAATACCACCTTTGTTCGAAATCTATAATCAGAATGTGGCAATGAGCTTTTAGTTGAAATAAGAGCTTTCAATGCCTAGACAAATAGATTACAAGCTAAGCCAGTACCAAACTTGTGTTATAAAAACTCTAAACATAAATCTTCATTCATTAACATGCAACTTTTCTATCAATGCGAAAAATCATTCTTCCATTCTTAATCAATCTTATCTTCCATCGGATTTACAAAATTAAAGATAAAAATAGGTACATGAGCACATTATATGCAGACACATACTGTGCAATGCCCCAATTTAGAAATTTAAGCTGAAAGAATACTAACTGTATCAGTGTCTTCAGTTACTGTCCACGCAAATTTTGTCATTGGATGCTTTTCATATAGAGGTCTTTTAATCTTCTCAAGTTCTGTAAATTGTTCAGAATGTTTACTTTTGGAAAGAACAATATAACTGAATAGAATTCATCACTTCCAAAATGAAACAGAATGGCATATGTAAAAGGCATCTCATACCAAGGACACTTTCAGGAATGCTTCCTGACTGAAGAATTTTTGCTTGCAAACTCTTATTCTGAACCAACCCATCAAGAAAACTAAACAGTCAACTGTGGCTGTGAATATTATATGGTACCAAGTGTAATAATAAAAATAACAAAAATTGAACATCGTGAAAGGTTTTCATTAAACTAGCAAATTTACCAATCCTGCTAAATAAGCCAACAATGCAACTTGCAACAAAAAAAAGCATGATTACATTATAAATTATTTCCTTCTTGAAGAACAGTAAGTTTAGAAGAAAAGAGCAAAGCAAAAAGAATACCTCCTTCAAATAAGTTATTTCAGATTCCGATAATCCGCTCCTGCCATTTCAAAATAAAATGGTTGAACGTAACATGTATTTATGTTCAAACGACTATGGTCAAGGGTACAATCCAAAATATAAACTGAGCATTTGTCATTTAAAGCTGCAAGATATATTAAACTACACACACACACACCCTCTCTCTCTCTCTAAGCCAGTTGGTTATACATGATATGTTCCGGTTCCAAATTCCAATACAGTTCTTAGTAACCAAATTTCAGTCCTTCCTATTCTTAAAAATTGGAACCAAAGCCCAATTTTGGTTCCGCTTCTGGTTTGGTTATAGTTTTGATTCTTATTTCAGTTCTCGATCACTACATTAAAAATGATTAAAACAATTAAACATTTCTAACATTAATGAACATAAAAATAGTAATACTAATATTACTTATATCAAATTAATAAGCCTCACATTCAAATATAAAATAAATAACATTTAATTCATGATGTCATGAGATTTCCATCCGACATATATAATAAGACTAAAAAGAAAAACATAACATGAATCCTTTACTATTACATTTCTTAAAATAACAAGTTTAAAACTATGTAGTTTTGTTGATATTAAACTTTATTGGAACTATATAATATATAATGAAATTACATATTGGAGCTATAATATATTTAAAAATCATTAAAGAAGGCTTATATATTAGATTAGTTCTTCAGTTTGGTTGCACTACGGTTATTGATGAAGAAGCAAACCAGAACCAAACTGTAAACAAGTTCAGTTCGGTTAGGAAACTACAACATTGATTCTTTTTCAGTTCTGATATTGTTCCTCAGTTCAGTTCAGGATCCCCAAGAACTATGCACAACCCTAAATTATGTCCAAAATAACACAACACTTAAGATGCCTACATGTGTCATCCTTCTCCAATATGACATGGGAACTAGTCCAATTTGAAAGATTCCACCCTAACAACCTCAGGAACATTGGAGATTACAAATTTGAGTCTCTTCAGATAAGGACTCTGGACATAAACCAATGAAATGGTGAAGTTCAAAAGAAATCTCCAACAGTATAGCTATTCAACCACCTGTCAGTTGTCAGTTCAAAGTTTAAAAAAATGAAAGATGTTCCCACCTTCTGATCAACATCCAACAGTCAAATGTTAGCTGGGATTCTCAGATATATTCTATCAACAAAAGAAAGTTCCATGTAATCCAAGTGCCATACCTTGAACAAGTATAAATACAAACAGCCTAAGAACATACAAGAACCAAGAGTTCTCTAACCCACTATAGAGGACAAGAAACCTCTCAAATTCCTCAGTCATATACTGATTCCACCATTGGAAGCTCCTCATCAAATACCCCTATGTGAGGGAAGAACATCTACTTCTTTAATGTGTCACACAGGCTCCACATGGCGAAATCCAAGGATCTAAGTAAATTGATACATCAGAAGGTTTTCTTACATTTGCTCAAACATCTGATGTATAACTATATATTTGCTCAAACATCTCTCATTATCTTTGTGTCTACCTCTAAGACAATTGTCTTTATGCACATCATAATCATGGATTCTTAATATCCATGCAATATCAAAATAAAATTATATTAATGAAAATGTTTTCCATCTTCAAAAGCGTACTAGTAATAGTATCTACTCTCCAGTAACATACTACCACCCTCTTACATCTGACATAAACATTAACCAACAATTTTAAGCACTCCCATAACACTAACAAACTTTTATCTCTAAAATCTATCACATCACCAGAGAAGGCATATGACAAAAACCTAATAGAGGTTTGATGGTGGGTAGGTTCCATAACATACAAGAGCATAAAGGGATTAATGATTTGTATGATTCATATAAAGGGACAAGCACTAGTGTTCAAATGTTTGGGGATAAGATGCAAAGTTTTTATAGGAATAGCCTTAAGCCCTTATCGTTTTGCTTTTGTCATGGATGAGCTCAATATAGCACATCTAAGAGAGTATTCTTTGCTAACGATATAAATTTAGCATACAACTCAATTTTGGGTTAATAAGCAGCCAGTGCTGTGGAAAGCACCATATAGTCTTAAGGTTTAAGTAACAAAATAAACAAAGTATACAACGGAAAATTCATGAATCAAGATTAGCCCAGATGACATGAAAACCTGGCAAGGAAAACATTTGAAATACTTGAGTTGTATTATACAAGGGATGCCAGAAATGAAAAGGGTGATAACTACAAGATTCAAGAAATGAGTAACATGGACAGGTCAAGAGTTTTATATGGTCAGAAATACAAGCTAAGTTGATGGGGATTTTACAATACTGCAATAGTGTTGGCCAATGAAGAGACATGTGCACAAAATTATGATGGGAACAAAGCGAAGCTAAGATGCATGTGAAGAAATATGAGAATTTATTAGGTACAGAATCAATGCATTGAAGATGGAAATGGTACCAATTAAGAAAAAGTTAACAGAAGGGAGATTGGCATGGTTTGAACATATCATTGTAGACAAATAAATAATCCAATAGTTAATGGGACCAAAAAAAAAGTGCTTAGATGTAAGGAAAATAGTGAAGAAGGTTATATCGGTTTGGTCCCAGATCTTTCTGAAAGTATAAAACTAAACCAAGTGGAATAGCAGACTGCGACTAAAACAAGATTAAGGTGTACCCGAGTTCAATCTCTCTTCTAAGTCTCCCCCTTACTAGGGATTAGATAAAAAATGAATTAAGTTGAGTTAAATTCTCCAATATCCAGCTTTTATTTTGTTGATAAAGGGAAACAAAAGGATAAAAGAATACACACCGGTATCCGTATTTTCCTCTCCTTGAGTCATACTTGGGGTTAAAAATGAAAATGTTATATGCATTTTCAAGCTGAAGATATTCTACAAGGCTAGTGAAAAGAACATCCATCATATCCACATCCACTTGCCAAAGAAAATTCCCATCATCACTGTCAACAAGAAACCAAAACATTACCAAATTTTGAAAGTATAAAAACAATAAATATATGAACAAAATAAACCGTAAAAGGATTTGTCAGGAAGATTCTCAATAGAAAGAGTGTATTTATAGAATATAGAGAAAATGCTTGAGGACAAAAATTAAGAATTATATTAATCGCTACAACTTGTATGATGGACAATGACGGACCTAAGGGAATAACAGCCACAGTCATATTTTGTGTGAAGCCATGTTTCTAACTAATGCCATTATATCATAATGTTTGTCATTTACATGTTTCCTAGTCTGCATAATCATGACTTTGGTTATTAAAGGGGAAAATGTACAATTAACAGCCTTTAATTAATTGTAATGATCATTATTTACTGTAAGTCTGTAATGTAATGATAACAGCTTGTCACCTTGCTTTTTTTATCCAAAATAGGCATCAATTCATCATACTTTTGTTTCTGATCTAGGGAGTTTTTTTTTTTATATACAACTGTCTCTTTCAACTCTTCGTATAAGATTTTTTATCTTTGTCTAATCTTTCACAAAGCTCAGATCAATAATTGTATTTCTAGTTCTCCACATCCACATCTTCAAAAGTGTTGGTTATTATGGTGCTCTTTTACTTATTTGTTGAAGAAAATTATGTTTGACCTATTCTTTTTGCTAAATTTGTAGTATTGTAGCATTGTTTTGCCGAAACTATAGATTTTTTTCTAATTTTGAAGTAATTTCATAACCACTTTAAGTAAATAACATAAGTAGTTAGAAAATAATATTAAAGAAACTTCTAGGCTGTATTAATGTTTGCTAAGTATGAGTGGGTTATTTACTAGCTACACAGTCATTTTAGTTTCAACAATATCTATGAATGTTGTATATACTGTCTTTACTTGTTATATTTATTATTCATATTTAGTTGTGTCTTAATTTCACTTGTATATTTAAATGTTTATCTATTTCATAAATTTTGTAAATTTTTTTCAAAAAAAAAAATTGTGTAAAGAAACACTATTAGGATTACGTATGGCCATTGTTAGACTGTCTTCGTTTGTAGCCACAGTGATCAAAGATTTAAATAAATGAATGAAGCACAAAAAAGACACATAAGTTTAAATGCTTATGCTCATCACTAACTTGAATATGTAAATACAAGACATCTTATGCCTGTCACTGCTAGTCCCTCCCACCCTCTAGAACCTAAATGTTGCATCTGTCACTAGTCATTCTCACTAGGATTTAAATATACAAAAAATCTAAGAATGAAATCAAAACCAAAGTTCAAGAAAGACATCTGCAAGACCTTCATTTACATGTTCAACTTACTGCTAAATCTATCAAGCAAGCTTATTAGACCATCAGAATAGTTCAATCTCATCAAATATTTAATATTATTTGTATTTCATATAAATTCTTTCAATCTTCAGATAATAACATTTTATTAACTTTTTTTAATAAATAAAATAAAAAAAAAGATCACCAGTTCACCACAGCCTCTTGCTATCTGGTTCTTCGCAAATTATTGTTGATTAGTTCTGCTCACTATCTAGTTCTTTGCAAAATACTCTTGATCAACTGAGTCCTATATGACAGCAATTTTACTATGTTTTTCTACAACTGACCAACATAAGCAATGCATGAGCAGAAGGTGAAAAAACAACTCTGACTTTGGACAGGCAGGAGTAGGAGTTGCAGCAATTTGGGGGAGAGAGAGACAGAGAGAGCTTGGAAGAACTGTATTTAGTTCACCTTTTTGCAGAGACATCATCCTTGCGACCCAAAACATTGATGGCATGCTCAAAGATAGAAGTAACCTTTTCACCCATTTGAATGGCATGAACTGAAAAACTGCAAAAGCAAAGTTACTATCATGGCATAAGCCAAGATAAATAAATAAAGATTATCCAAATGAGTTAACTCCATATATTTAAAGGAAATAATAATTGCAAAAGGAAAGCTGTTGCAACCACTTTAAAAAGAAAACCATGACAACCATTTTAAAATGAAATAATAATAGTAACAATAATAATAAAGGAAATACATATGCACTATGGAGAATGTTACTTGTAATTAATGTGACTGATAATGGGAAGATTGTGACGTTGTTCTTTATCTACACTAATCTTGTAGAATGGGGTGAGAACTTCTCCGATTTGTGGAACTCGTGTATGTTCAAAGATATGGTCAATTTTCATGAACCAGCGCTCAAGTTCTTCTGGATGGAGCTTGAATTCTAGAAAATGGTTAAGCAGAAGCCATCACTCAATCCATCAAGTCATTAAAATAACTAATAAAAGGAGCAGACACGGGAAGAAAAATAGAACAATGAAAATTGATAATAGGTAACAAGGACACCTACCTTGGTTCCCTTTTCCTTCAAATCCTATGAAAATGAAATTCACAGGAACTGGGAGGTACATAGAATCCACTTCCTGAAGCATTAGATAATTTGCAATATTACCTAAAACATGAAATAAGGAAAAGGTTAAATTACCATTCTTTGTGAAGCCATAATATTACAACTGAGAAAAAGATAGTAAAGGCTTGGTTAAGCTTTATCCATCAAACAAAAAACCTAGATGTATCAATCCTGTTTTAGTTTCCAACCATCAAAGTTAATTTACATCATATATTCTCAAGTACATTATCATCTACAAACATAAACAAATGGTTTCTCAATAACATGATATCACAACAAGCAACGAAAGCAAGCGATCAATCAGTATCAAAATTCAGCAGCAGAATTGAAGCAAGTCATGCATGAGGGCATAAAAATGCACTTCCAATAAAAGAATAAGAAAAGTATGGGACTACTAGCTGGCAATTTCAAAGAATCTCCTTAACTTAACAATAAAATTTTTATTGATTTCTACAAGCAACATAAGGAAAGGGAAAAAGGTGAAGGTAGCCTAAAAGTTCATCAGGATGCATCCCAAGATAAATATTAAAACATTCTATTTTCATATAAACAACATGACATCATCTAAAATAATGAAAATATCAATAGTGTTAAAAGACTACTCTGCCTAACTGAAGATATTAGCTTTCTCTTCCTTCCAATGAATATTGTGTGTGGTAGGCTCTAGAAAAGATTTCAAAGCTCACTAGAAAAGACCTGAATTATTGTTTCAGCTAAAAGCCGTTCCCAGTTTTATTCCACAAAGATGCTAAACAATATGGCAATTCTTTAGGCTAGAACAAAAGTTTCAATAGTCTAAGAGTCAAAATCAGAAGTTCCAAAGCTCTCTGCTAGAAAAACATTTGGCAGATATTTTTATGCTAAGTTCAGGGGAAAAAAATAAATAGACTAAATTGAACATAGAACATTTTAGTGATTCAAAAGCAAATTGAAGGGATGCATTGAAGGGATGCATGTAGGAAAACATATCAATAAAGGTTATAAACAAGTTTAGGGAATTACCTGACTTAGTGTAATTGAGAGCTCCCATTTTTCCAGGGCCTAAAGATTCCAGATCATCAAAATCTGCTCCAGCAAAACAAATCCATTCCTCAAGTAATTCCAGAGAAAAGAACATGTAATATAAAGCCAGTCACATAAAGGATATTGAACATACCTTCGCGTATAACAGCCTCACTCCAAAACCTACTCTTTGCTTTGAGATTAAACAGAGAAAATACAGATGACCTGCCTGTTTTATTAGTCTCGTGGGGAGACCCATATGATCCAGTAACTGCAAACTAATAAACATGCAGCAGATATCATTATAACCTTTCAGCAATTAAAGCATTATTATGACTGTACACAATTAATTTAAATACATAACGTTGCATGTGCTGATATGCATCTGAAGAACAAAATTCCACATCCATATATAATTTATTTGCCTGTAGATTGAATTCTAAAATAAACAACAAACTGATAATCGACGTTAGTAGAATAAAATTCCAAAGCACATACTCTGAAAATTTAGAGGCCAAATAGAGCAAGAAGGGGGGAAAATCCCTTCTCTAGCTCATGAGTCACTCTTGTGATCCTATGAGAAGAAGGAACATATAAAATGTATATAATCTGCGAGCATATTGAGGCTCTTAACAAACAATGAAGCAACCAAAGGAAACAACCAAATCCAAAATTTAAAAAGAAAAAAACTGAAGAACGGACCACAAAACCCTAATCAAACAACTTGCACTCCGAAGAAATCAAATCATCCAAGAATACAATAAAACCAGTGAATTGATAAATCTAACTCACCAGCAAAACAGCAACAAGTAGGACGATACACCTACATGTAGCAGATCGCCGATCACCCATCTCTCT
>CAOGCB010301670.1:0-20288 GCA_948266635.1 Cnidoscolus chayamansa
TCACAGAAGCAGAAATGATACCAAAAAAGGTAGCCATCAAAAACCCAGGTCAGCCACTGTTGTATCTCTGTTTTCTTTCTCTTTATAAGAAGAGATTTCTAAGTTTGGGACGAGGGAAAATGAGAAGGAAAAGAAGAAAAACAGGGAAAAAAAAAAGGGGAAGGAAAGCTCAAAGGAGAATTTGGGCAACATGAGCTCTGGGAAATCCACGTGGCTTGATATCAGTGGATAGGTGCTTTTGGGAGGGGCTGTTTCCCTATCTGTCTCTTTCTCTCTCATGCGCTGCCATGTCAGAACTCAGAAGTTTGAACCCGTCCCATGACCCCGGCGACTCCGTATCGTATGCTTCTCTCTCTATAAAAACACTTTCTATCTAGAAATGTATTGATTGTATCTTTCTCTCTCCATTTATTTTCATTTGTTGGCGTGTGGGTGTCTCCCTGTTTTCTCTCTCTTCCTCGTATCTCTCATATCGCTTTTCTGCTTCCATGCCCTAATTTCTCTGCATATCCTCTTCCGACTGTTCCTTTCTCTCAATCTCTTAATATTTTAGAACACAACATACTTTGTATTGATTTTTGATTCTTAACAAAGATTGGTGAGCTTGTTTTCCTATATGGGCACTAATTATTTATTTGTTTATACTTGGTTATTGATTCAAGTTAGTGGGTTTTTTTTTGTGAACTCTATGTTAATTTCTCATGTGCTATGATATTTATTTTATGAAGATATTGCTTGTTTGTGGAGATATTGTGGTTACTTTACTTATTGCTGCTGAATAATTTGGTAATTTGCAGTGATTTGCTAATTGCGTCTAGTATTTGGGATCATTGAATTTTCAATGGAACGAGGATTGGATTTTTATGTGGGTAAATGTGTTTGCCTGATTAAGTTATTGTTTGAATTTTATATTTTGCAATCCTTTTGTTATGAGTAAATGTGTGTGCTTGACATTTATTATGTTTCATTCTTTAATTTGGATGGTTCAAAATCGATTCCATTGCATATCTTCTGATGGTTGATTTAGTAATTTGATCTATAGGTACTCTCTCTCTCTCTCTCTCCCTCTCTGTCTCTCTCTCTCCCTCTCTGTCTCTCTCTCTCTCTCCCTCTCTGTCTCTGTCTCTCTCTTTCTCTTGTGTCTCCTCTATGTTTTGTGTTTGTATAATGAGCTGATTCCGTTTGGGTCTTCAGGAACATGCTGATGACTGATAATTTTGTGCCACTGAGTAAATTCACAGTTAGCATGTGGCAAGTTGAAGTCAGTAGGTTACTAGGTTGGATTGGTTGCTGATAAGTAGTCACAGTTCTATTGCCAAGTATGAAACTATTCAAACTAAATTGCTCCTGCTGTGGTCCTGATCTTTACTTACCAGAGTCATTTTTCATCATGTGCATTGGCCATATTAGAGTAGAAGCTTAAGCTTTACTTTCAAATTCCCCTTTGGCCTTCAATTTTGTGCTTGAGTTTGCTTGCTGCAATGCATTGTCGGTGTCATTTTTAGGTGGACTTGCAATTATTCTAATTAACCTTTTTTTTTTTGAACTTCTTTGAGCATCTCTTACCTCTCAATATTGCATTTATGGTTCTTAATACCATGTATAACACAAGCATCAGTGTAATGTATCCAATTGCTATGCTTTGACCATATAATTGTGCATGAGTCAGTCCTCTATCAATGTTTCTGTAGCCTACAGGTGATGTCAAGGGCACTCATTCTGTTTTTTTTTTTTTTTGTTATTGATCCTGCTTTTTTCCTATTGTATTCCCTTTAAAATGTTGGATACAGATTGAGCTTTTCATTTACCGTAATTGTTCTTGTCATGCCTTCTTGGACTTTCTTCACTAATGCATGGCTGTTTGTGTGAATTTTAGTTCCAAAGGTAATGCAGATGATTGAGACATGAAAGATAGTGGTTCAACTACTAGTAAAATGATAAACAGGAACTGGGTCTTGAAGCGGAAGCGAAAAAAGCTTTTGTGTGGACGTGTCATTACCAATAGTAAAGAAGAGAAGTTAGCAGCCTTGGAATCTCCTAGGAATAGTTCTGCTGCTAAACGCAAGCCAAAGAGTGAATTAAGTTCTGATTTATCTTCATCCAAGAAGAAAGGAAATGATGGGGTGAGTTATCTCTTTAATACTCTGTTAGGTAACTTCTGCTAGTATATCCTAAAACTTCTTTATGAGAAGTGAGAGGCTGCAAGTTTTTGGTTCTTTATAGGTCTCTGTTTTATTTTTGTTATCCATAAAGGCTTGTACAATATGTAAAATTGTCAAGAATGCAATGTTGATTACTATATATTGATGTTTGTGTACTAAAATGTGGGGATTCCATGGGGCTGCTTCTGTCATCTTAAGCCCTGTTGATTGACTATTGGAGTTCATAGCGTAAAGAGCAGATATTCTATGTGATGGTTCTATTACATATACCACGTTGGGATCACCTTCTCAATGCGAAGAACGCACAAAAAAAAAAAAAAAGCTCACGCTATAATAACAAAATTTTCAACAACTTTGAGTTGAACCATCAAGCAGTAAGGTTCAAAAAAACCTCATCTTTGCTAATCTTCTTTTTAGTTGAGAACATTTGTGGAAATTAATCTAATTTTTATTAATTTGTAGATCTCCTGTCCCTTTTTGATTCAAGCTTTCCTACATTATCATTGTCAAGGGTGATAATATATGTAGATAAGAGCATAAGGGCAACTTGCATGCAGTTGTTTGATTTGTTTCTCCGGTGGAGATTTTTAGACGCTTGCAGGTTTTCCCATTTAGTTCTTCTTTATGCTTGATACAAGGGTGTCCAGTTTATAGTGTTTCCTTTCTTCATCTTCTGCTTTATTCCCTTTTCTTTGTCCTTTTTTATGTGAACATTAAGGATTAAAGTGACACTTTGGGTTGCTGTCAAAGTTTATGCCTTATTATAGTGGTTATATCTTTGTTAATTTAACAAGTTACATTCTTTTCCTTGTTAAAGACAGTTTCCTCTATTTTGTATATCTACTGAAATCTAGACCAACAATCTACCCTTTTTCCAGTATTACTATGAATGTGTGATCTGTGACCTTGGTGGCAACTTGTTGTGTTGTGATAGCTGTCCCCGAGTCTACCATCTTCAGTGTCTTGATCCGCCTCTTAAGGTATGCTTTCTTCAATTATCGTATTGCAGCTGACTGTTTGCAAGTCCGCAAGAGTATTTACATTTCATGACTATTATCCTCGGGTCTTAATTTTGATCTTATTCATAACTTGAAGCGCATTCCAATGGGGAAGTGGCAATGTCCAAAGTGCTGTCAAAAGAGTGACCCGCTTAAGGCCATCACCCAACTGGATTCCATTTCAAAACGGGCTAGAACAAAAATTATAATGAACAATTCTAAGACTGGAATTAGGTCACCTAACACTGACAATGTATCCCGGATTTTTGGAAGCTCTATTCTCCCCAGTCGAAGGCCCCCCAGCAAAGGGAAATCGGTTGTAACTTCTGGAGTAAAATCCTGTGAAAAACCAGATTCTTCTTTGGATGTATCTAGTAGCATCAAGCCAAATGATAAATTCCATGGTGTTTCTGCAGAGTGTACCTCGTCGTGTGTGAATACTGACGATGCAAAGATACCTAATAGTTCTCCACCTGAATCACCTGCAGAGAAGAAGTCAATTTCTCTTGCTGAGGAAACTCTCTTTCATTCAAAACTTGCAAAATCTGGGTCTACTGATGAAGCATCTGATGGAAAGCATGACTTGGTTTGTAATAATGGATCTCCAAGAAACAAAATTGTACTCGCAATTGGTGCTGCCACTGAAAAAGATAGGAAAAGAAAACATGAAGGCAATAATGGGAACAACATAAAGAAGCATCAGACTGACAGGGGTAAATGTACTTCAAAGAAGTCTGGATCAAAAGCCACCTATACAAACTCTGGAAGTAGTAAGCACCAGAAAAGAAAAACAATTACTCAGAGGTTTTCTTTATCTTTTTCAAAGTATGATACTGGAACAAAGAATCTAGATCCACAGGGAAAGAATGAGGTAATCTCTTTCCTCTGGATTATTCATTATTTCTGTTAGTATCTTTGGTCATTTTACCTTTCAACTTGCCTGTTGATTCCTTTGAAATTTCTTCTCAATTCATAAAACACCATGGTAGTTGGAAAATAGAGGTTGCTAAATTATACTGTTTTTAATGCCTTGTCATCACTTTCTTTGCTTCTGATCATTTGTTTTAACTTCAGTAGCTATCATCGGTATTCTATGCTTCATTAGGTATTACTTTTATAACGACCTAGAATTAATCTGAGTGTATATAAGGTGTGAGTTGGTCCTGTATTTTGCTGTTTCATACTTGATGATTGTCGTTATCTGCTTTATGCTAGTATTTTTCGTGTCATATCATATACCACTATTTATTTAATTTCCATGGCTTTAGTTGGGTTTTAAAATATTTGCTCATATGCTATGTTTATACAATTAGATGTATTTATTTTTCTCAGAAGCTTCCTGAGGAACTTGTGCACACATCAGATGAGTCAGGTAAAGCTGGAGTTGCAACGAATGAAACACGAATATGTGAAGACATTAATCTAGAACTTCAACAGGTGAGTTGAGTCATTAAGAAGATCCTTAGAATTTCTTCTATCAATTTCTTAGATGTAGAGAAATGCTTAGCTCTCGAGAAATTGGTGATGATTTTACAATCTATTTTGCCATCTATCTTTTCATGACAGGTTGATCGAGTTTTGGGATGTCGAATCCAAGGTGATGATTCAAGTTCTTCAAGAATCTCTTTGATTGCCACAGATGACCTGTCTTCTGGGGCATTGCTTATTCCAGAAACACAAACTAGAAAGGAAAACTCTAATTGCGATAATGATATGGATGTAGCAGTGGCAGAAAATGTCCCAGGGGGCTCTCCTAGCATCAATCAAAGTATTGATAGGCGAGAAAGCACGAAGAATAACATGATAGTGGATGAAGTACATGTATATAAAAGATCTGCTAATAGGTATTATAAAGGAGGAAATGCCAAGGATTTAGCAAAGGAAGATAATAAGTATTCAAGTTCTAAGTGCCTAAATGGTAAAGATCGAGATGAATCTACAGAAGTTATAGAAGATTCTGTAAAACAACATGACAAGGTTCTGGCAGATAATGCTGACTTTCCATTGAAAAGTCGAGATATGATTGAAGTTTCTGAAGATTGTAAACTGCATTTATCTCCTCAAACCGAAGGCAGAGAAGAAGCAGATATAGAAATGAAAATGAATGGTGATGATGAAAATAAAGTTCAGGAGCCTGCCAAGATGGAACCTGCATGTACTAGTGGGGAGATGACTTCATATGAATTCTTAGTTAAATGGGCAGGGAAGTCTCATATACACAACAGTTGGATTTCTGAATCTCAGCTTAAAGTTCTTGCAAAGAGAAAACTAGAAAATTACAAGGCAAAGTATGGAACTGCAGTGATAAATATATGCGAAGAAAAGTGGAAACAACCTCAGCGTATATTAGCTCTACATGCTTCAAGAGATGGCATACAGGAAGCCTTTGTAAAATGGACTGGTCTTCCTTATGATGAATGCACTTGGGAAAGATTGGATGAACCTGTTCTGTTAAAGTCCCCATATTTGATTGATGTGTTTGATCAGTTGGAAAAACAAACACTCGAGAAAGATGCCATTGGGAATGATCTGATGAAGGGGAGGGGTGATGGTCATCAAAGTGAGATTGTTTCTCTCACGGAGCAACCTAAGGAACTAAAAGGAGGTGCCTTGTTTCCCCATCAGCTTGAAGCATTAAATTGGTTGCGTAAATGCTGGCATAAGTCCAAAAATGTTATCCTTGCTGACGAGATGGGGCTTGGGAAAACAGTATCTGCTTGTGCTTTTATTTCATCACTATATTTTGAGTTTAAAGCTTCTTTGCCTTGTTTGGTCTTAGTTCCACTTTCCACAATGCCTAATTGGCTTGCTGAGTTTGCATTGTGGGCTCCTAACTTAAATGTTGTGGAATATCATGGGTGTGCAAAAGCAAGGGCCATAATTCGCCAATATGAATGGCATGCTAGCGATCCGAATAAGATGAATAAGAAAACTGGTTCGTATAAATTTAATGTTCTTTTAACTACTTATGAAATGGTCCTTGCTGACTCATCCTATTTGCGTGGAGTTCCCTGGGAAGTTCTTGTGGTTGATGAGGGACACCGACTTAAGAATTCAGGAAGTAAGCTTTTCAGCTTGCTTAATACATTCTCTTTTCAACATCGTGTTCTCTTGACTGGTACCCCTCTTCAGAATAACATTGGTGAAATGTATAATTTACTTAATTTCTTACAGCCAGCTTCATTCCCTTCTCTATCTTCATTCGAGGAGAAATTTAATGATCTTACAACTGCAGAAAAAGTGGAGGAATTGAAAAAACTTGTTGCTCCACATATGCTTCGACGGCTTAAAAAGGATGCCATGCAAAATATTCCTCCCAAGACAGAACGAATGGTTCCTGTTGAGTTGACTTCTATCCAAGCCGAATACTATCGTGCAATGCTAACAAAGAACTATCAGGTATTACGGAATATTGGAAAAGGGGTACCTCAGCAATCGATGCTTAACATCGTAATGCAGTTGAGAAAGATTTGCAATCATCCTTATCTCATACCAGGTACCGAGCCTGATTCTGGGTCAGTAGAATTCCTTCATGAAATGCGAATAAAAGCTTCAGCAAAGCTAACTCTCCTGCATTCCATGCTAAAAGCGTTATATAGGGAAGGTCATAGGGTTCTCATTTTCTCTCAGATGACCAAACTTCTGGATATCCTTGAAGATTATTTAAACATAGAATTTGGTCCCAAAACATATGAGAGAGTAGATGGATCTGTATCTGTCTGTGATCGTCAAGCAGCAATTACACGTTTCAACCAGGATAAAAGCCGATTTGTGTTTTTGTTATCAACACGCTCATGTGGCCTTGGGATCAATTTGGCGTCAGCTGATACTGTCATTATTTATGATTCTGATTTCAATCCGCATGCTGATATCCAAGCAATGAACCGGGCGCATCGAATTGGACAATCTAACAGACTGTTGGTGTATCGACTTGTTGTTTGTGCCAGTGTTGAAGAGCGAATCTTGCAGCTTGCTAAAAAGAAACTGATGCTTGATCAGCTTTTTGTCAATAAGTCTGGATCTCAGAAGGAAGTGGAGGATATTCTACGATGGGGAACTGAGGAACTTTTTAGTGATTCTCTTAGCACGAATGGAAAAGATACAGGTGAAATTAATGGCGGCAAAGATGAGGCAGTAATAGATATAGAGCAAAAGCAGAGGAAAAGGTGTGGTGGCCTTGGGAATGTGTACAAGGATAAATGTATGGATGGTGGCAACAAGATTGTATGGGATGAAAATGCAATTGCAAAATTGCTTGACCGTTCAAACCTTCACTCTGGGATAGCTGATGTTGCTGAAATTGATTTTGACAATGACATGCTTGGATCTGTGAAGGTGATGTGTTATGCTTGTGTAAATAAATACGAAGAGGTTTTATGTTAGGATTTTCAACATAGAATACTAGTTATGATTTGCTGTTATATTGAACTCAAAACTCGGCAAAGCCTGCAAGCAATCTAAGACTGATGTCAAATAGAATTAAGGCTCATTTTTAGGTTGGTTTAAAAGCTAGAAAGATAAAGAATTTATTTGGGCAATGAGGATTATGAAGGGATGATTAAGGTGCCACTGAAGGCAGGCACAGGAGCACTGGGAGAAATCTGACACAAACGAAACTACTTTGCCCAGAAAATATAACTGAAGACTAAATACGAAAACCTCAAACATTAGCATGCTAAAATCCCTAATATAATTGATATAAAAGGAGACAGTATTCATAAGAACTTGCAGATATTGGAAATACAACACCCAATTTCCTAAAAAGTCACTTCCCTTTTTTTCCCTCTTTATTAAAATAAAACAGAAATGTACGTGTGATAGCCAGAAAATTATGTACCGGCTGCTCAAGCAATTTTAATTCTTTCTTATTTTTTTAGGAGAATCTATTCTGTACTTTGAAATCTATTCTAGCTTAGTTTAATGCATATTTCAGTTTTGTTGTATGATAGGGAATAAAAAAAAGTGAACTGTGGAGGAAATAGAGTGTGGCCATGGAATAAGTTGGGAGGAGACTGGAGAGAGATTTGTTGTGAATAAATGTTCGACACAGGAGTGCTGGTGTCAGGATGTGGTAGGGTAGGCTTCAATAATGCTAGGGCCTTCTTTGTTTGCTGATACTGGATTTGGAAGAGCAAGCTGCTGAGAATAGTGGTTTCTGCTATTTGGATGGTGATGGATGCTTGTTAGGGATGCATTTCTTGCACCATGCAGCAGGTGGCAAATAAAGCGTGTGCCTCTCTGATGCTGTGCTGCCTCAGTCTAGTAGAGGCATGTATCTAAACCTTAAGAGTGCCTTAGCATGCATTTAACAGCTATATCTTATGGTTTAGGGACCAAATTATTTGATGCGGAAGTGGTTAGATTTTAATGAAAGGTTTCCAGCATTTGATGGAAAGAATTTTTGGATCTGAATTACCTTGGAATCTATTCTTAAAATTGAACACAATTCTACCTTTAAAACCTTGGATATTTTAGACGTCATCCATCTAAGTGATGATTTAATGCTTACAAAGTGCTTGAAAAATTCTCCGTAATGCTAATCCTAAACTCTCTCAGAAAATGAAAGCCTGAACCTTCGCTTTTGTCCAACAAAAAGTAGTTTCAAATGTTACTCTAGCTTGTGCAGAACCAAAGATGAGAGAACAAGCAAAAAGTTAACAGATATTTTATCGAAATTGGAAATGATGTTGAAGCAAATCATGAAGAAAGCTCATATATATGTTCAAGTTAAAATGTCAAATCCATCTTGATATCCACTTTTATCATCCAAACCACAATGCGACACTTCATTACCGGTTTAATTGCAGTCTTGCAAAACTTCCTCTTCAACTTAGATGGGATTGAACCAATTGCATGTAACTTATGTTGCATGTTCTCATTTTACTTGTCCCATTAAAATCCTGTGCTAGCCACCTTCATAAATTCTCTTTTATCTTTTCAAGGTTGTTATACTAAATATTGTAAGCCTTAAAATTTACTATTTCTTGAGCTCAATTCTGTACACTTAATCTGACTCATTTTCTTTTCTAATTGAATTGGTGTTATTTTTTTTCCCTAGAATGGTTGGTATATTTTCGTGCTCAACTATAATGTGATTTTGCTTGTCTAAAACTGAATTTACCGCTGTAGATAATCTAGGGTCAATCAAATGCTGAGATTTTTGATGGTTGCTATGATTTTGGTCTATAAATGGCCTACATTCACCGGTCCTGCTAATGAAGACTAGCTCTGAGATTTTTATGAAGTGGACCTGCTCATAAATGTTAAGACTTTTTGATGCTGAGCATACTCCTAGAGATTTTAGGAATACTTACCTTAGGAGAAATTATACATATAGGAATTAATGTTATGATTCCTATTTTATAAAGATATTCCTATTTTGTTAGGGTTTTGTTTATTTCTAATTAGTGAAGAGTTTTATTTCTGTTTTGTTAGGGTTTTGTTTATTCCTAATTAGTGAAGAGTTTTATTTCCATTTTGTTAGGGTTTTGTTTATTCCTATATTGTTTAGGGTTATATAAAGGTTATCAATTCCAGCAGTTGCTTGTTATCAATTCCATCAGACTTTGGTTCTGAGTATTTGATAATAAAACAGTTTGAGAATTAGTTCTTTTAATTCTTCTTTAAGGATTTGTTCCTTAATCCCTTGTTCCCCCTCTTGTTCTACATCATTTTTTTCCTGTATATCATGTTGTCTCCTAACAAATTAATGGGTAAAACTGAATAACAGTTCTTTATAGGTAAATAATGCATTGTCTTGCCAATTTTTACAACTGGATTATTACTTCATACATAAATTTTGCAGGATTTTTAATATTTTACATATTTTGGCTACCTGTCATATGAAGCATCTCTGTAATTGGAAAGGCAATCAATATTAAGTTTTGTTGCATCTTGACTAGGATATAAATGTATGACTCTTATGTTAAGATCTTTAATTTGTGTGGTTTTACTTATTCTTTTTTCCTTTGTCATAGAGTATCTTTGTAACAGGTTTTTTTTGGCCTTGAAATGCTTCTCGTGGTTCTTAATGTGCATAATGCATTTTTTGTTCATCTTGGTTGTTTGTGGATTTGCTTTGTTATCTTATTTGTTTTTCTAGTGAATTTTCTGAGAAGGACTACGAAGAAATGAAATCTTCTTTGTTGGTTTTGAATTTTGATTTAAAATAACAGTGTGTTTCTCCTAAGCAGTCTGTCGAATGGAATGATGAAACAACAGAAGAGCAAGGTGGGGCAGAATCACCTCCTATTGCGGCCGAGGATACTACTGGACAAAATCACGACAGGAAAGAGGACAATGTGATCCTTACCACTGAAGAAAATGAATGGGACAGGCTTCTGCGCTCAAGGTGAGGAGCTTTTATCTGTGGTTAGACTTCTACGAAGTTCTGTATGTATTTCCTAATTCATATTCCGTATTAATTAAATTTTATTGTTATTTTGTTATGCAAGAAAGAAATTTTAATTCATTATGCAGCAACCATATGAAAGAATAATTTGAGACAAAATTTTTTTGAAGTTTAAGGGAACTTGTATATCCTCAGTTGCTGTGGACTGAAGGTTTTTTCACTGTTGATATAACTATATTCTCTAGATTTTGTACCATGAGAGAGTTGATATAATTCTATCTCAAATTAAGTGCATTGAGAAATGAAAGATGTGATGCGTTTTTCATTATAATAAATGACTAAATCATTATTTAGTTCCTGAGGTTTACTAATATTAGTTAGACAATTTATTTCTAAATCAAATTAGTATGTTCCTATATTTGATTCCATTAATAAATTTGTTCCTGTCCAAATATGGTACCTTTTTCTGTTCAAACAAAAGTGTGAAAGAGGTGATGCATCTTCATTAGAACAATCCAGAAAGTGATGCAATAGATAAATAAGTAAATTACTATTTAGTCACTGAAGTTAACTAACACTGGTTAGTCAGACCCTCTATTATAAATCAAATTAGTACCTCACTTTATTTTGATTCCATTTTTTGTAAGCAGATTTGCCTGCTGTCCAAATATTGTACCTTTGAGGTTAGGTAAAATGGCCACAAGTAGATGATTTGACAGAATAGGAAAGGAGCGGTAGTATATGAGGAGTAGTGAATTTTTGGACAGTGACGAATTTGTTTATGGAATGAAGATATAGGGACATATTAGTTTAATTTCAAGGACTGTATAGTAATTTTCCCTTGATACATTGAGCTAGATGCAGTAACTGGGATTGATTGCAGCATCTGGACAACCACAATATGGGGTTAATAGAGATAGTTGCAGTAGCTTTAAATGTGTGAGAAGAGATGAAGGGAATGAGGATAAAATGCAAAATATTTTAACATATTAAATATCTATCTTAACAGATGGTTCTTTTGTCAATTTAAATTATGTGGAAAATAACTGGTAAATAGATATTATATTAATTTTGACTAATTGAGTTATATTTATAAATAGACTAAATATTGCCTTGTGCTGCCCTTTTGTACTTTGGGGAAGCAAGGTAATGTGAAGTTGTATGCCTGTAAGCTTTGCGATGCTATGTTGTAGACAAGGTATTAAATCGTGGTCGCGGCCACGTTTGCGGCCCCGGGTAACGGAAACAGGCCTGTAATAGCTGTAACGTAAAGGTAACGGCTTGGCGTTACGCAAATTTTCAAAAAAATTTGCAAAGTGCATAAAATGAATAGAAATTGCAAGATATAAGAAAGAGTAATAAATACAACAATATAATAGACATAAATATATCGAATAAAGACTATAGTATAAACATATCATTCATAAACATCATCAACTCATCAAGTTTCCTTTCATTCATAAACATTATCAACTCATCAAGTTTCCTTTCATTCATAAACATCATCAACTCATCAAGTTTCCTTTCATTCATTTTAAAATAACTAATGTATATTGTATAATTGTAGATAAGAATTAGGAAATAAATAACTAACCTTATTACCATCGAAAAAAAGCAACAAAAACTTAGCTTTTGTATGAAAGAAACCAATAACTATAGAATAGAGGTCATTTTTGTGATTAATCTTAGCTTTAAGGGAGAAAAATACAAGTGAAATGAGTTGTTTCTTAGTGAAATTGAGAGGTTATGAAAAAAAAAGAGAGTTTTGCACTTGCTAGTACGTTGAGGAGCAGAAAATGAGTGAGTCTTTTATTTGGCATGTGAAAAAGGGAGGGGATGAATTATTGGTAACGGCTATTAATGTTAAATAATGGCTAGTAACGTAACAGTAACAGCCGTAACGACCGTTACACCTGCGGAATTTGGGGGGCCTGTAAATAATGGGGTAATGGGTAACGGGCTCCTCAAATCCCATCACATAACGGCCATTACGTATTTAATTCCATAGTTGTAGATCATGGCAAGTTGATGCTTCAGAAGATTTTGTTTTAATTTTGAAATCCAAGGTTCTTTTAGATGAGGAAAATGATACAGAATATTGACGTCTTTCATGTAACTTCTTTTTCTCAAATTAGGTTTTCATGTACTTGTTTTCTGAAATTATTCAGAGGAAAATGTGCTGTGTATGCCATTATGAGCTGTGGTATAATAGCAAGGTTATTCCACTTTCACCTCAGTTCCTTCTTTCAAATAATAGAAATGAAGGCAGGCTAAAGTTAACCAGGTCCAAAATGCCTATCATGTGTAATACTCCCTATTGATTATGGGATTTATGACATTTGTTGCCAAAGAGGAGAGAGAAAATAGGTCTACAACAATTTTTATAACTAAAACAGAACTGTAAAAAATAAATGAAAATCATTATATTGTTGCTTAATGTAATGCACATTAGAATTTCCTTGCAGGTACATTTAAACTAAATAATCGCTTTCCAAATGCAGTGAAATATGTTAAGTGACAAATTATTGATTAATCAAGCAACTAGTGATGGATCATGGCTTTTCTAAAAGTCAACTATATTGGTTTTGTTAGGATGCATTGGTTTGTTAAAGCTATGAGGGACTTGGAAATTAATGCACTTGATAAAATAATTCATTTTCTTAAAGCAAAGTTTTAATTAAATTTTGTGTATATTAGCTTAGTTTCTGTGGTCCTTGGTTTTATTTTAAAATCGGTGGGACTGTTGAAAATGCTGGTGTTCTGGCACTGGTTCAGTTATTATAGTATTAGGAGCTTATACCTTTCGGTACTTTTGTCATTTTGGCCTTTTTTTTGTTCTATAGAAGTTCAAATTTGGAATTTTGTGTTAGTATACTAGTTTATATGTTACAATTATATTTTGGAGTACTTCAATCGTCAAGTTTAAATTTCCAGTTTCCAATTTGTCCTAAAACTCAAATTCCAAATTTATGAAATTTGTAAACTCAAACATCCCTATAAGAGCTTCAGTAGAATAATAAGATTATATCATTTATTTAATCACTTAAATTATATCATTTCTTTTTTTAGCTTGATGGAAGAAAGGTATTGTTCATTAATCCATAATATTTTCATCCTAATACATTCATTTCAGTACACTTAATATGACGCTCTCATTACACAAACCTTCTATTCCAGAATGATTTATTCCTAATTGTAATTACCATTATTATTTTTAATGTGGTTTACTGGGCCTTTTAGATGGGAGAAATATCAAAGTGAGGAGGAAGCAGCTCTTGGTCGAGGGAAACGCCAAAGGAAAGCTGTTTCTTATCGGGAAGCATATGCTCCGCATCCAAGTGAAACGTTGAGTGAGGTACACCTTATTAATTCATCCGCATGAATAAACCACTTCTCCGAGGCTGATAAATATTTTATTTTGGGTGAATAATATTGCTAATGATGACCAGACTAGAATGATCATCTTTGATAATGTCAGCTGCAATATCAACTTTATCTTGCTGTCTTTTCTGTACTGTTCTTATTCATGCCCATTTTATAACACCTTCAACTTTGAGATCTTATAATAAAAGAATTTCTAAAACATAGTTCAAAATAAGAAAAAACCACATAATCTTATAGGTTGAACACACTAATACTTTGAACTTAAAACTACTATCAGTATGAGCTTTGATGAACAAATATACAGAAAAAGCTAAACAACAGCAAACAATAACAAAAGAAGGAAAAAAAAAAAAAAAACAGCAAAATAAACTCACCTTTTAAAAGAAAGAAGTCAAGAACTATGATAGAGGTAGTTCTTATGATGAATCTTAGCTTCAAGGGAGAAATATGCGAGAAGAATGAGTTGTTTTTGAGTGAAAATAGGAGAATATTGTTATTGGTAATGGCTGTTACACTTCCATTGCTTTGGTGGGTGGGGGTGGGGTTGGGGTGGCTTTAAATAATGGGGTGAGAGGAAATGGCCCCCAAAATTTCCCATTATGTAATGGCTGCTGCATACCATTATTTGAATCCATGGTTTGGATAGTATATAATCGGTTTTGGAATGTCGAGTTTTGAAAATAATTTTGAGCCAGTTTAGTGACTGCTAATTAGAATGTACCTTCAGTAACAATTTTTGCCCCTGTAGCAAGAGAGAAGGGAAATATATGTGTAAAGCCCACAAAGCTGCCTTAATTGGCAAAAAATTCTGCTGGTCCTTCTGTGTAATGCTTTAAATTATAAATATATATATATATTTTAAATTTTCATGAAAAATATTTATATCAATTTGTTGTACAATACTTGAGAAAGAAAAAAAGGAACCTTTTTTCCCTATGAAGATGATTATATAAGCTTTATTTGTACATTCTAATTGGCAGTCACTAAACTGGCTGAATTGTTATCAATATGCCTAGTGAGAAAAAAAACCAAACCTTTTGTGAATTTAAATTTAATCCACTGATTTTTATTTTGACAAATTTAGGCAATTATTGCAAATATATCCAATTGACCGACTTTTTTTAATAAATAAAAATAAAATTGTATATAAAAAAAAGGGGAAGGAGAAAAGTAACAAATTTATAAATTACGTGCAATGTTTTTGTTTTTGTTAAAAAGGAGAAATATCACTTTTAAGTTTCTCCTTATAAATTTTATGCAATTTATGTTTTCTATACATTTTTATTTTAGTTATATTGAATTTTACATAACTGGATAAAATTGCAACTAATTTGCTGAAATTGCAAAAGTTCCAAAAACTTGAACCATTGGACTATAGCAAATTTGATTTGCTAAAACTGTTTGGCTTTTTCCCCCACAACACTTGCTAATACCAATGGCTAAGCTAACTTTCATAAAATTATGGATTGGCAAAATTTTAATTAAAAAAACGGTTTAAATTTATTTGGTTAATCTTTTATTTATTGTGGGCACATTTATTTCTGGTCCATCAAATCCAAAGCTTGCCTCTCCCTCACCCATACATTTTGAAATGTATTTCTTTTTCATTCATTCTAGATTGAATATAAATGGAAAAATCTGGAAAATATTGTTGAAATTGGTAACTGTACTCTTACTTATATGGAAGTAGTCTTCCAAAAGCGGGGTCAATTTCATCAATTGAGTAATATATATCTATGTGGTCCATTTAATGCTCATTGCCTAAAATAGCTCTCTCTTCTGTTCCACCTTTTTTCTAGTCATCCTTTTTGCCTTTCCTTTGCATTCTAGTGCCTTCACCTAAATGAAGTCCCATCATTGTGATGCTCATATGTTATATTCTTAAATTATGCTGAACTGTAAAATTATTGCTTGGGTGTACATCTACCCATTTGAGCAGAAATTTGAAATCTTGCATTTTAATGACTGCATATCTCTCACATGTGATCTCCAAGATTGACAACATGACCGTAAGAATTGATTTGCGTTTATCATTCTTGTCAATGTCTGTTTCAATTGTTTATATGTTAAAGCAGAGTGGTGGTGAAGAGGAACGGGAAGCAGAGCCAGAGCGTGAATATACACCAGCTGGACGAGCACTGAAAGTGAAATAGTAAGTCAAATTTCTTTTATTATTTGGCTGTTATCACTTTAACAACTCAAGTTTTTCAGCAGTGCTAGTATTTTAAATTGTTTGAGCATTTACTACCAGTGATATTTCATATAGAATACTCATGTTATGGAAAGAAGTTTAATTCAGTGCATAAAATTTCTATCTTGATGGCTGAAAAAAGTATTGCGCATGAGTGAAAGAAACTCTAATCTGGTGGCGTGGTAAAATAGTTAATGTATAGTAATGATGGCAGGATTTTGATTTCAAAAATGACAATGAGCTTCAGCTCTTAAGGTGGATGCTAATTTTAATTTGAAGATCTGAGCAATACAAACTATTTAGAATTTTTCTCCATATGAGGGTCATTCCAAGTGTAAACAAAAATTGCTACCATCCCTTTTAAATAGGGCGTTATCTAATGAAAGGAAGATGGGATGAGGTGCATTCTTAAAAGTGAGTCTTTTATTTATAGGTGATAGTATATTTGATGTCATGCATACAAATGGTAGAGAATGTTGTATTCTATTAAGTTGTGGATTGTGTAATTTACTTCTCTTTGTACAGTGCTAGACTTCGTGCTAGACAAAAACAACGTCTTGCTCAGCGGAATGCTATTGAAGAATGCTGCCTCAGCGATGGTCTACCTGTACCTGATTCAGTCCCCCAGCCTCATTGTCCTCCTATCAATGAGAGAGATGAAAATCGAGCAATGGAGTTAGTTCAACAAGTTGGAGAAAAGTCTTCAGCTTTTGACTCAGAGGATAATAAATTTCCCTGGCCATGTGATACATCAAAGGGAAAGGCTGATTCAACCTTAAGGCTGGGTCGGATATCAAAGCATAAAATGCGCAGTCACCCTTCTCCTGACATCAACCTTCCAAGCAAACAAAATCAGGGCATAAGCCATGCAAACTACAACTTGTTACCAGTTCTGGGTCTATGTGCTCCCAATGTTCATCAGTTAGATTCATCACACCGAAATTCAAGAAGATCCAGTAATCGACAAAGCAATCCAGCAACTGGGCCAGAGTTTCCATTTAGCCTACCTCCTTCATTTCTTACCTCGACTGAGACAGATTTAAAAAGGCAGGAGATTACCCCAGACAAACCTAAATATCAAGATGCACCAGCAGACGTCTTGCAACAGCACCTTACGAGTAGTTTGTCAGATGGTTGGCTTCCATTTAGTCTGGTACTCTCTCTCTCTCTCTCCCTCACATACACACACAGCCCACATGCATTCAAACAGAGTTTATCAGACTTACAAGAGTTGCTCCGCTTATGTATGTGACTGTGATACCGTTTTTAATTCTTATTTTGCAGTATCCTCCAACTCTCCCACAAGAGAGTTCTGATCATTTTGAGAGTTGCAGTTCTAGTTTTGCTGATTTCCAGGAAAAATTGTCACTCCCAAATTTCCCTTTTGATGAGAAATTGATGCCCAGATTCTCAATTCCTGCTAAAAGCATGCCAACCCCACACCCAGACTTGTTACCTAATTTGTCACTTGGGGGAAGACTTGAAGCTGTAAATGGCTCTATGCGAGACCTTCCAGCAATGCCTTTGCTTCCTAATTTGAAATTTCCCTCTCATGATGCAGCAAGATACAATCATCTAGACAAGGATCTGCCTCCCATACTTGGTTTGGGCCAGATGACGTCTACCTTTCCGGCATTTCTGGAAAACCATAGAAAGGTACTAGAGAACATAGTGATGAGAACAGGGTCTGGATCAAATAACTTGTATAGGAAGAAATTAAAAATAGATGGCTGGTCTGAAGATGAACTTGATATGCTGTGGATAGGTGTTCGGAGACATGGAAGGGGTAATTGGGATGCGATGCTTAGGGACCCCAGGTTAAAATTTTCCAAGTGTAAAACTGCAGAAGATTTGGCATCGAGGTGGGAGGAGGAGCAACAGAAGATTTTGGATGCACCAGCCTTCCCTGGACCGAAAGCAATTAAGCTGACAAAAACTTCAAAATCATCCTTGTTACCAAGTATTCCTGAAGGAATGATGGAACGAGCATTGCATGGCAGTAGACTTGTTACACCACCAAAGTTTGCGGCCCATTTGACAGACATGAAACTGGGCTTTGGTGACCTCTCTTCCAGTCTGATGCATTTTGAGCCGTCAGACCAACTTAGTTTGCAGAATGAGCATTTTGGATCTATTCCAACTTTGAATCATGACAAATTTCGCACAAATTTTGCTGGAGATCCTTCTGCAGGACCCTCTTCTTCTAATGTTCCTAGTGAAATGGCATTTCTGCTCAATTCTTCTGGAGCAAGCAACTTAGGCTCTATGGCTTTGAATGGCTCTAGCAGCTTTGATTCACAATGGAGGGAAGAGGAACATGGCAACAGAAAGTATGGAAAATTACCCAATCTTTTGGGCAGGTCGTTAAATAGATTGCATAATTTCCAGAATAATGATGGAAACGGTGAATCTAGTAGTTCAGCTCTATTCCCAGACGGTAATAATGGGATGAATATTTCCCATTCAGTGGGGAAAGAAGTAGTTGGAAGCAGTTCTGTAAAGAATAAGCTACCCCATTGGCTTAGGGAAGCTGTAAGTGCTCCTGCTAAACTGCCAGAACCAGACTTGCCACCCACTGTATCAGCTATAGCTCAATCAGTTCGTGTAGTATATGGAGAAAATAAGCCAACAATTCCTCCTTTTGTTATACCTGGTCCACCTCCATCCCAACCCAAGGATCCAAGACGGACTCTGAAGAAGAAAAGGAAGTGTAGGTCACATAGGTTCAGGCAGTTCCCTCAAGATCCTGCAGGAAGCACGCAGAATTTTAAGAGCAGCATTCAGGGCAGTAATGTTGCTTCATCCTCTGTTCAGCTGGCCTCAACATTCCAACCACCACCTTCAATTCCCGGAACTTCAGGACTTAAATGGAACGAATCTGATCCAAATTCTCATTTTCCTAATTTAAACATGCTACATTCAATGACATCATCTTCTTACTTTAATCTACCGAAGAAAACCAGCATGGGCTTGTCCCCCTCTCCTGAAGTGCTTCAATTGGTAGCTTCTTGTGTGGCTCCAGGTCCACATTTGTCATCTAGTTCAAGCATGACAAGTTCTGGCTTCCTCGAGACTAAGCTCGCCTTGCCAAACTCTGTCAGCCATGTGGGATTTTTGGATTCACAAGGGGATGTGGAGAAAGATAAGGATATGCAGAGCATGCATCCTGATGCACAAGTCATGATCGCAGAAAACAAGCCAAAACAACCAGATGATCGTGATTCGAGCAAGATTGAGTCGGATCCTTCTCTGACTGAACAGCCTGATGCTGAGGAGATATCGTCTGAAGGAACTGTATCAGATCACCCGAGAAACCATGAAGTATAGTGTAAAATGGAGTTTGGGGCATTATTATTCTTTCAGCTACTGGAGTTCCAGGCTTTTCAGGTATGCGCCCAAATTTTGTAGGCATGATGTAATGAGTGGTAGATAGCGCACATAGGATCGTGTAGAACATCTTGTGTAAAGTTACTGTAAGAGAAAAAGAAATGCATAGTGTTTCTGTTCCTTTTTTTTTTTTTTTTTTTAAAGTTGTTTTGTTCATTTCCATTTTAAAGTTTTAAAGCATAAAATGCTCAAGTATAGAAGTTTCTGATAAGTTAATGGTGAATGACTTGGAGGGAATTAGTATATATATATAATTTAGTTTGTGGATATTGATGTTGAATTAATTTCAAATAGAATTGAATGGGAAAACAAGCGATCCATGTAGGGGTTTACTAGTTAACGATGAGGACTTTTTGAGTTTTAACGCAAATTTCAGTAGAGCCAACAATATCTGGGTTTGGACTATGCAAACAATGCTTAGAGCAACAAGGCATTTCTGGGTGTTGCAGAGGAAACAATGCTTGTGTTATTGTTTAATATAAAATGTTCATATTGGGCATTAAACATGGAATTTTGTTTCTAATATAATAGATGTGCATCGAGCAATGTAATAATTTTTAATGGAGATTGAATATGGTTCCTCACCTGCAACCTCACATGGATACCTTCATGGACTCAATTTGGATTATATATTTAGTTATTACTTCTTAATGTTTTTTTTTTACTGATTTTTCTACTGATTTTGATTTATTATGGCATATAATAAATATTAATCTCAAACTTATTTATAAAATATATATTTAGTAAAACGAACCAATTTAAAAATAAACTTTTATTCAGTTTTCATGAAATTTCACTGTTCCAAAGGTTATATG
>CAOGCB010301729.1:0-10127 GCA_948266635.1 Cnidoscolus chayamansa
TGCTGCAACATATTTAGCTTCAGCAGTTGATAAGGCAACAGATGATTGTTTCTTACTGTGCCAAGAAACTAAAGCATAACCAAGAAATTGACAGGTTCTTGAGGTGCTTTTTCTATCTAGTCTACTGCCTGTAAAGTCTGAATCACTATATCCTATCAGTTTTATGTTTTCTCCTTTAGGATCCCATAAACCAATTGAAATCGTGCTAATAAGACATCTAAATATTCTCTTAACTATAGTAAGATGTGATTCTTTTGGATTTGATTGAAATTTAGCACATAAGCACACACTGAAATGAATATGGTTTGGAAGCAGTTAAATAAAGAAGAGATCCAATCATATCTCTGTACATTCTTTGATAAACCTTTTTACCTTTTTCATCATTGTCCAGTTTGATGTTGGTGTTCATAGGAGTGCCTATGCTTTTCATTTCATCTATCTTAAACTTCTTCAACATATCTCTGATATACTTTGATTGGTTAATGAAAATTCCTTCATCTCAAACTCATTCTACGTTAATTTTGAAATTTTCATACAAAGAGACTCATTAGTAGCACCAAAGATTATATCATCAACATAAATTTGCACAATTAGAATTCATGCTTGTGATTCTTTATAAACAATGTAGTATCTACTTTCCCTCTTCTAAATTCATTTTTCAGTAAAAATTTTCTAAGTCTCTCATATGAAGCTCTAGGAGCTTGTTTTAGTCCATAGAGAGCTTTTTCAAGTTTGGATACATAATCTGGATGTATAGCATCTTCAAAACCAGGAAGTTGAGCCACGTAGACTTCCTCCTCTATGTATCCATCTAAAAATGCACTTTTAACTTCCATTTGGTATAATAGAAAATTTTTATGACATGCATATGCACACATCATTCTGATTGCTTCAAGCCTAGCTATTGGTGCAAATGTTTCATCAAAATATATCACTTCTTCTTGGTTGTAACCTTGTGCAACTAACCTGGCTTTGTTTCTGGTTACATTTTCAAGTTCATCCATTTTGTTTCTAAACACCCATTTTGTACCTATGACTGAATAATTTCTAATTTCCAGACTTTGTTTCTTTCAAACTGGTTTAGTTCCTCTTGCACGACAAGCATCCGAGATTCATCATATTGAGCCCTTTCAAAAGTCTTTGGTTCTAATAGTGAAACAAATGCAACATTTCCATGAAACTTTTGAAGTTGACTTCTAGTCATTACTCTTTGATATGGTTCTCCTAGGATGTCTTGTTTAGGATGATCTCTTTGAAATTGGGAACTAATTTCCAGACTTTATTTCTTTCAAACTAGTTTAGTTCTTCTTGCACGGCAAGAATCCAAGATTCATCATATTGAGCCTCTTCAAAAGTCTTTGGTTCTAATAGTGAAACAAATGCAACACTTCCATGAAACTTTTGAAGTTGACTTCTAGTCATTACTCTTTGATATGGTTCTCCTAGGATGTCTTGTTATCTCTTTGAAATCTCCATTATGTAGGAAGATCATCATGATGTGGTTCATCTAATTGCAATTCTGTCAAGTCAGGCTCTTGTTCAGTTATGTCTTCATTTATTAGTGTTTGATTATTATAATTTACATTTTCACTTGCCACATCTTGACTATTTGTCTTAGGATCAGTTTCTTTGTTTCTGTCTAGATTTAGACTTCTAAAGGTCTCTTCAACTTCATTTTCAGCTAGATTATTTCTTCCTAGAGTTGGATGTGATTCATCAAAGATCACAATTACTAATTCTTCAACTGTCAAATTTTTTCTATTGAACACCCTATAAGCCTTACTATTGCTTGAGTAACCAAGAAAGATTCCTTCTGTTACTTTAGCATCAAACTTCTTGAGATTGTCTTTAGTATTTATGATGTATCCTTTACGCCAAAAACTTGAAAGTGAGATATATTTGCTTTCTTCCCTTTCCATAGCTCATAAGGAGTTTTCTTTAGTATTATCTTAATAGTGACTCAGTTCACAATATAATAGGTTGTATTTACAGCTTCTACCCAAAAGTACTTAGGAAGATTATGTTCATCTAACATGGTTCTGCCCATTTCTTGTAAGGTTCTATTTTTCCTCTCAATAACTCCATTTTGTTGAGGGGTCCTAGGAGCAGAAAATGAATGAAATATTCCTTGCTTAGATTCATCAAATAGACTATTTTTAAACTCCTTTCCATGATCACTTCTTAGTGAAGTGATTTTAAGTTCTTTATCATTTTGCACTTTCTTACCGAATTTTTCAAATACCTCAAATTTCTCATCCTTATGAGATAAGAAGAATACCCAAGTATATCTTAAGTAGTCATTTACAATTACAAATGCATAAGTTTTACCTCCTATACTCATTGGAGTGATTGGTCCAAATAAGTCTAAATGCAAAAGCTCTAAGATCCTTGATGTTGTGACAGCAGTTTTTAAATCATTGGCATATCTTAGTCTCGCTTCTCTTACATGTTTTTCCCTAGACTCTCATGTCTTCATCTTGTCTTTCATGGATCATCATGAAGTTTCCTTATCTTCTTCTTCTTTTGATATGGTATTTCTTGTATGGTCTATAATGGTTGAAAATCTGTTATCATATATCACTTAATTTTGTTATCATCAAAACAGGCTTTCTCCTTATGAGGTCAACAAGATGTATGCCCTAGAGCCTCTATGTAATAGGGATACTTTGTATTAAACATGATATATTTGTAATAAGATTTATTGCATTTATTTATTATTTATGCATATGATTTAAATCTTGTGTTTGATTATATATGTTTATATATGAAAAATTGATAATAAAGTCCATCACATGACATAATATAGAGGAAATCATGCAGAGTTCATGACATGAGATTCTTATTACATGTAATTGACTCGATGCCTAAACTATCCCTGGTCATAGTATCAGTGGGACTAGACATTATTAATGTTGGTAGAGTGCACATGTTATACTCCTTAAGTAAGTCAAGAAGTAAGTTGTATGCATGGTGATACTGAGATATTTATCTTGATATGAAAGCTAACATCATAACAGTTATGCATTATTTTTTACTTGAATTCACAAAGGACATCTTAGGTATATAAGCTATACATTGACTTAAAGGCTCGATGCTTCTCCATGAAGTATTCATATATGAGAGATTAGGTATAGTGATAATAATGAAAGGAAATTGAGTGATCAATAAAGGATTCCCTGATTTCAAATAAAGTAAGGATCATGTTGTGTGAGAAACTCAAAAATAAAATCTCCAACCGAAGTAGAGCCCTAACAAGAGAAGGACACATAGGACTAAATTAAAATAGTAATTCTCAATATCTGAGAGTTTTATAGCCATTAAACTAAAGGCAAAAAGTGTTACATTCAATGGAGATTGAATATAATGGTGAAAGGACATATTGCATGGTAATTGGTTATGGAAGGGTACAATCGAACCGTAATTTGACCTTCTGGCACTATGGGAGTCATGTTGCATGGGTAAATGCCTCTCCTGATTTGCACATATAATAAATTCATTTCACACGAATTTATAATTTAAAAATATTTAAATTATATATGTGTTACCATGGTGGATCATAAGCATAATAGGTCACACACATGGAAAAATGTAAGCCAAAAGGTAAAAATAACAAATAGAAATACATGAGTTATCATTGGACCTAATCATAAGATGTTATGGGCATATTTAAAAAGAGGAAGCCTAATCCAAGCCAGTTCGATTTAAGTATAAAGCCCAAACTTAGTTTAAAGTGTTAAATTAGGCCACTTAGGTTAAGAGTGGCTAGCCACACTATAAATACATCTTTAAGTGGCTGGCCACCCTAAGCTTTCCATAATAAATGTTTTTGTTGCCCTAATCTTCACCTCCTCTTCTTATCTTCTCTTAGCTACTGCCCCTACTAGCATTAAGTGGCTATTCAAGAGTTCTCGGCCTACAATCCTTATGTGGACTAGCAATGGAGGTAATCCTAAAGATAACACAACCTAGTAAAAAAGAAAAAGCAAAGAATGTGACCTTTGCGCCTAAATTGGCATGTTCAATTAAAACTCTCTATTATATGCATATTTTTCTTTGTAAAATGATATTTTTGGGATCTTGTTATAGTTTAATTCCACTGTGTATACATGTTAATCCTTAGATAGATCTCAATAGTGGTATCAAAGCCATGGTTACCACATAAAATTGAAAGTTTTAATCTTATGGATGTTTCAGCCACATTAAGATACTTTAGATGAATTTTTATTCTTTCGTGTATTGTTAAATTATTTGGATTCATTAGATGAATATGAATGTCCAAATCTATTTAGGAGTTTGAAAGAGTCCTTGAAATATTCGGTTTAGATCTAGAACAAAATAGGAGATGGAAATTTTGGTGGAATTGAGTGTCTTGGTATGATTGAGACTCATTTTGTAAAATTTGGAAAAAAAAAGTAATTCTTTTCGAAAAATTCACGAAAAAATTTAGATATGTAGTTTAATATATTTTTATTAAATAGAAATAATTTTACAATTTTTTTCATTCTGAAACAAGTTGCATACATATGAGATATGTTATGCGCACGAAAGCTATTTCTTGAACAAGCTTGTGGCAGCAACTTCAAAAATGGTGAAAGTCATGGTTTTTGATATTTAAAAGGTCATATGAATGTTCAATATAGTACATGGGATTTGTTATTTTATATTCATATGGTTTTTAATTATACCAAAGTCATTTGGATATGATTCTATGCGTATTTTCTTGCAATATAGTGCATACTAATAAAGTAGAGGACTATGAGTTTTAAATTGTTTAAAATTCTGAAATAAAATCCTAAAATTACAGAGCTGAATATTTTGGATTTAGATAGATATTAGTGTTATTAAATTATTTATCTCCTAGAAAATTAAATCAGCACATAAAAGGAAAATTTTCAAGAATTGAAATTGAAATCAAGTGTTTCATATTCGTTGAATATATGCATAAGATAGTTTTTTTTTTTTTACATTCTTCGTATTAGTTTGAATTCTAGGTTCAATGTATATATGGCATGAGGATGTAGTTATGGAACAAATTGAAACAATATGATTGTTCATGCATGGATTTTTAATTTTGGTAAGTAGGATATGTGTGCCCATGCCTTTCTCTATCTTTCTCTATGTATTTCTCTTCTCATCTCACTCCCCTCAAATGTAACTTAAGATTTATTTTTAAAATTTTTGTAATTAGATTACATAAGTGGTAGAATAGGAAAATGAGCGTACATTGCAAAGGAGTTGCAATATCAAAGGGCGTGTTGCAAGGAGTTGCAAACCAGAAAAAGGACTACCAAAAGTTATTAAGCCTATAAATATAAATTAGTTTATATTTTAAGATTGTAATTCATGCATTGTACCTAGGTGTGATCTTTTGGTTTCCTTCTTAATATATTGACATGTGATGTATGTATGACTATGTCATGCACGTATCAATTTACACTAACCATGTAAGATGAGACTTTAAAATAACAAATCTCTCCTCGTAAATATTAGGATGGTTCAGCCTTTCATTACCATAGAGAGAACTAGAGTTAAATTTCAGATCGAGTTGTTGGGCAAACCTAAGCCCACCAACATTAAATATGTTCAAACTATGACTAATGAGTTTATCTTAATTGGTTTTAATAAAAGATTGGGCAAACCTAAAGTTATTAAAACTAGAGATAAGATTGGAAATATGTATATGAGATATACATTTATTAATATTTGATATCCTAATGATTAAATAATTGTATACAATACAATTGGTATTAGATACCTACCATCCGAATTAAAACAAAATTTGTTAGGCAAACCTAAGGCCCAAACTTCAAGAAGGTTGAATAATGACCCACCAGGAGAGCTTACTAATGGGTTTTCTCATATTAATTAGTGAGGGCTATTGGTTCTTAATAAACTAGTGGAAATTAATTTACATATACTTTTAGACTTGAGTTAATGCATGCATATTCATACTCTAACATGTTATCTTTTAAATCTAGATCATCATTAGCACTCCTATTGTAAATTTGTGATGCATTCTTAATGATATGCTCACTAGCTCTAACCACATAGACTAGTACCATAATCTGAGAATTGTTATCAAATATTGTAATGTGGTCTATGTGTTAGTTAGGCTATTCCATTATTTCACCATAACATGCTCAAACTACTTGAAGGAGTTATTTGAGAAATAAAACAACAAGAAACTATATGAGATATCATTCCAAAGCAATATGGGGGAATTGTTTGAAAAATAAGGTTGCACAAATTGATATGAGATATCGAAGTTGTTCTTTAGTTGCAAAACTCAAGGTGGAATATCCAAAGAAATGGACAATGAAAGTGCAGAAAACATAAGATCTACAAGGCATCTAGAGAGTCTCTTAATGAAGAGAAGCATATAGATACTTCACCTTCGGACATTTATGTCATTGAGATAAATGCTAATACTACTTTTGAAAACCACTTATAGGTATTAGATATTGGTTGTGGTTTACATATGTGTTCTGATCTAAAGAGACTAAAGAGCAATAGGAAGGTAAATATGGGTGATATAGACCTACATGTGGCCAATGGAACAAGAGTTGTTGCATCTGCTATAGGAACATATGTTATAGATTTACCTTTACTATTAGTGTGGACACAATATTTTTTCCAGCACTTTAAACATAAACCCAAAGACACCAGGCCCAGGAGGCCCCGAATAAACTTGGATCAGGATGAATCAACTTCCCAATAAAAAGGGCCTAAATAAGGAATCACAATTTAAAAGACCTAACAGATCACCCCTTATTTAGAACCCACAACGAGATATCATACCTAGTGAACCGAGTTATGTCTCTAGATGTCTCCGCACCATGAGACCAAAAGACCAACCCTCCCAAAACTTGCCGCCATATGCCATTCCGTTCTCATAATGACTGACAGAGCCAAGTCACCAAGCACAGGTGACCCCTTTTAATCTTAGCCCCTAATGTCTCGTTAAATACGAGATCAACGACACAGGAGCTCAAGGCGGGGCCTGGCCCCCTTCTCATCCTTGTTCAGAACTTTCGTGTTTGTGTAAGAAAGACCAGATACATCCCTCGATAGGAACCGTTGGATTCGGCTTATCTTTAGGCCACATTCGTCAGATTAAAACGGTTACTTCCTTTAGTGTCACCTCGTCCTGACTACAGTCACTTCCTTCCTCAGGCGGCCCACTAAATGCGGCTAAGCCGACTGCGGCATTTAATGCTCTGCATAACTTTAAACCTTGGCCATTGGATGACTCCTTTAAAAGGGGACCATTCATATGAGAATAAAAAAAAAAACCTATAAATACCCCATTCCACACCATTGCAAAAAGGGAGATGGAAAAAAAGAGCAAAAAAAGAGCAAAAAAAAAAGGGAAGCAGGAACCCAGAGGGGAATAAGAACAAAAAGGAAAGAAGGTTTTCTTCTCACAAGAACACAAAGATCTATCAACCAAGGTCCTAGGAAGTTCAACCATTTGAAGGTTCGTGTCTAGGTAGGAGACCTCGTCTTGCCAAGCTTTCATGGAGGCTTCACAGTTTGGGACACTCCCATCCAGACAAAAGATTCCTTTTCTCTCAAAACCACTAGGTAAGTTCTACCATCATGTATACGCATCATAATAACATCTATGTTTTCTTTTAAAGATGACATTGTTTTTACTAAGATTTTAAAGTGCACCACTCATTTTAACAAAACTTTAGAGCTCCTTTTCCAAAACTTGACGTTTTCCCTTTAGTGGATTCACCCTTTTCCTAAGACAAAATGAATTTCAAAAGCTTTTAAAAAAAAATATAAAGGGCGTAGAGCCTTATATCCCATCGAGAATGGAATTTTTCATTGTTGAGCAGAGTCCATCCTCATAAATGGAGACACCAAAAGATCCTATGACCGAATCAGAGAGGATCAACATATTAACCTAAGGATTGTCGTTGTTGGTGTGATTGAAGAAGTATGACTGAGAAGACGTTACCCTTTAGGGATGAGGTGGGGTGCCTAACACCTTCCCTACGCATACAAAGAACTCTGAACCTAAGATCTCTACAATACTCACCAACGTCTCATCCAAGGGCGAACGACGATTTTCTCTGATTTTCCACAAAACTAGGGTGGCAACTCCTATCCTCCCATCCAGCTGTAGATGGCGTTACTAGGTAGATAGATACCTTGTGATAGTTAGCATTGGAACATAATAAGTGTTATTATATTCCTTCTCTATCTAAGAACATTATTTATGTTTCCTATCTTGTTGAAGAAGGATTCAATATTTCCATTAATAAGAACAAGGTTTGTTTAGTATTTTTTGAGAATGTACTTTATTTCCCAACTAATAATATTAATGGAATTTATGTTCTAGAGAATAAAAATGAGATTGATAACATAAATACAAAAAGACTAAAATAAATTAACTAAAGACATCATATCTACTTAGGCCACATAAATGAGGCTTGCATGACTAAGTTACATAAGTCTAATTACTTAAGTTCATTTGATTATGAATCATATGAAACATGCAAGTCTTGCTTACTGGGTAAGATGACAAAAGTTCCCTTTAGTGGAAATAAAATATATTCTCAAAATAAATCGAACAACCTTTATTCTTATTAATGGAAATCAAATATCTTTGTTCTATTAGACAAGATACTGAAATGATGTTCTTAGATAGAGATTGAATGAAATAACAATTATAAGTTTCAATGCTAACCCTGAAGGTAAATTTATGACATGTGTCCCTATAGTTGATGCAGCAACTCTTACTCTATTTGGCACTCATAAGTCCATCTTGTCTTTATTTACTTTCCTACTACCCCTTAATCCCTTTAGATCAGAACGTAGGTGTAGTGCACAATCGGTATCCACTACCCATAAGTGGTTTTTATTACTATTATTAGCATTTATCTCAATGACAATGTCCGAAGGTGAAGCATCTGTATGCTTATCTTGATTGAGAGACTATGCATTTTCCTTGCAGATATTATGCTTTTGAGCACTTTCATTGCCCATTGCTCTGGATATTCCACTTAGGGTTTTGCAACATAATAACAAATTCGATGTCTTATATCGATCCATGCAACTTTATTTCTTAAACAATTTCACTATATTTCTTTAAAATGATATCTCATATTGTTCCTTGCAGTTTTATTTCTTAAACAACTCCCTTGAAAGCTTGGGGCATTTTATAGTGTAATAGTGGAATATCCTAACTAGCACATAGACCAAATGACAATATATGAGAACAATTCTCAAATTGTGATACCAGTCTATGTTGTTAGAGTTAGTTAGTTTGTTGTCATCAAGTATGCATCACAAATTTATAATAAGAGTGTCAATGATGATCTAGATGTAAAACATAGCATGTTAGAATATGAACATGAAATGCATTAACTTAAGTCTAAGCTCATGCATAAATTAATTCACATTATTTTATTACAAAGCAATGGCCCTTACTATTTGATATGAGAAAACCCATTGGGAAGGCTTTTCTAGTGAGTAAGTATACATACTTGTTAAAGTTTAGGCCTTGGGTTTGCCTAACAAGCTTTTCTTTAGTTGGGATGATAGGTATCTCATACAAATTTCATCATGTAAAATTACTAAATCATTGGGATGTCAACTCTTGATAAATGTATATCTCATATACATATTCCCAATCTTGCCTCCAGTTTCAAGAACTTTGGGTTTGCCTAATCTCTTGTGTTGTGATCTATCCTAGGACTCAGCATACATGTATAATGGAATTTTAACTATCCTAAGATCTAAAAGTTCATCTTATCATGCAAAATATTCACACAAGAGTGAGTTTTGACTAAAACTTACTAGTTTAGGCATTAGGATCGCATCTTTGCTTTTTCTTTTTACTAGGTTTTAGCAAACCACAATAATCCTCGAAAAGATCACCTCTAATGCTAGTCCACACGAATAATGCTTGCCTAGAACTCGAGATGAGTAGCTAACAATTTCTCCCAAGCTATTAAAGGCTAGTAGGTGGTGGCGACCAAAGAGAGGGAATGAGAAAGAGATGTAGCTAGGGTTTCCTTGAAATTCTTTATATTGCACTTAGGTGGTTGGCCACTTTATGGAGTATTTATAATATGGCTAGCCATTTAAAACCTTAATGGGCCTAGGTTAACAAT
>CAOGCB010301844.1:0-12477 GCA_948266635.1 Cnidoscolus chayamansa
AAGGTTAGTAAAATCTATACCCAAAGATGAGTGAAATTCCTTTTCTTTGATGATCATGCATGTCATGATCTAAAGCTTCTTTTTGTAGTTTTAGTGTCTTTCCACCAAAGGAAAATCAAGAACTATTCAAACACCATTTGGACAGAATTTTGACAAGGAAACCAAGGCCTAAAGGACTCCAAAACAAAGAGAAAAAATAAGCTCTACAAGAGGTTAGGTTGTGTACATAAAATAATGAAATGCATGCTGTGTTTGGTTTATAATGGTGGCTGTATTTTAGGTAGAGAAAGTAAATGTAATTAGATGGAAATGATTGTATATTAACCATGTATATGTGTGGATGAATGGATGGAAAAATGAAGGATTAAATCCTCATGAAAAAGAACCAAATACTAATCCTAAAACAAGGTGACAAATGGTGAAGATGGGAAGAACCAAAATACACTTTAAATCATTTTTGTAACTGAATATGAAAAATTTATTTTGAACAAAATGTATAAAATAAATATGGACATGGATAGTGGACTTGTGGACAAAAATTGTTTGAAGAAAAAGAAGAACTTGGTACACAAGGACCAAACTGAAATTTTACTTAAGAGATTAAAATTGACCATTTGGGGAAGAACCATGGACCAAATGAAATTTTCATAAGAACTGAATTAGGACAGTAGGTCTAGAAAATTTATGGGTTGAATTCATATAAATAGAGTAAGAAAATTAGCCTAAATAAATTTGGGAAGAAATAGGGACTAAAATAAAAAATTATAGAAATTTTGGACCAAATTATAAGTTGCCTTAAGAGTCCAATTCTAAAATACTGAGCAGTAAATAGCTGGACAATTCCACAATGGGTCTTGGTCTATTTTCTTGATTAAGGCCTCGGTCCATTACCAACTTCATAAGCTTCGGTCCAACATAATTCAAGCCTTAATTCACTAATTTTTTTTAGCTTAGTTCAAACCCATTAAAATTAATTTAGATCAATTCTTTAATAATTTTTATGTCTAGATTTTTAATTTAACTATTTATATATTTAAAATATACATATCATTTAAAATTTAACTAAATTAATTTTAGCTTCCATTTTTCACACTTAAATTTATTTGTATTTCATTTTCTATTTACCATTATTTTTTACATAAAATATTCACTTTAAAAAAATTACATATCTCAAATTATATTTTATATACTTAAATTTGCATTTTTACTACATTTAGTAATATGTTACAAGTCACACCCGATTATCCTAAAAATCAAGGTGTTACAACTCTCCACTCCTTAAAGAAATTTCGTTCTGAAATTTAGTTCTACTCAAACAACTGTGGGTACTATTGCCTCATTACCTATTCGCTTTCCCACGTTGCCTTTTCCGATTTATGATTTTTTCATAAAACTTTTACTAGTGGGACACTTTTGCTTCTCAATTCTTTTACCTCTCTGGTCAAAATCTAAACCGGCTCTTCCTCGTAAGTCAAGTCTGGTTTAATTTTCATCTCCTCTAGTGGAATTATATGTGTAGGGTCTGATTGATACCTCCGAAGCATAGATACATAAAAATGTTATGGATTCGATCTAGCTCTTGTGGTAATGCTAGTCTATAGGCTAATGGCTCAATATGCTTCAAGACCTCGTATGGACCAATGAACCTCAGGCTTAGTTTACCCTTTCTCCCAAATCTTATTATCTTTTTCCATAGAGATACTTTCATAAACACCTTCTCACCAACCTGATACTCAATTTCTTTTATCTTTAGATCTACATAGGATTTCTGCCAGTCACTAGTAGTTTTTAATCGTTCCCTAATCAATCTCACTTTCTCCTCGACCTGTCTATTCAAATCTAGACCCATTATCTGACTCTCTCTAGTCTCAACCCAATTAATAGGAGTCTGACATTTTCGCCCATATAGTGCCTTATATGATGCCATCTATATACTCGTTTGATAATTATTATTGTATGTAAACTCAACAAGCGGCAAGTATCCCTCCTAATTTCCCTTGAACCCAATAGCATAGTTGCACAACATATCTTCCAATATATGTATCACCCCCTCTGATTGGCCATCTGTATGAGGATGAAAAGTTGTACTAAAGTTCAACCAAGTACTAAGAGACTCATGCAATTTCTGCCAAAATCTCGATATGAACCTTGGGTCTCTATTTGAAATAATCAATGTTGGCACTCCATGCAGTCTCACAATCTCCTGTGTATACAACTTGGCCAATCACTCGAGTGTATAACTCGTCCAAACTGGTAAAAAGTGTGTAGACTTGGTCAATCTATCTACAATCACCCAAATGGAGTCATATATCTTTTGTGTGAAGGGTGAATCAGTGACAAAATCCATCATTACTCAGTCCCATTTCCACTCAGGTATTACTATAGAGTGTAGTAAACTCGATGGTACTTGATGCTCTACCTTTACTTGTTAACATGTGAGACATTTGGCCATAAATTTTGCAATTTCCTTCTTCATACTAGGCCACCAGTATTTACTCTTCAGCTCCTGGTACATCTTAGTACTACCCGGGTGCATAGAATATGGACCAATATGCGCCTCAGTAAGAATATTCTTCCTCCGATCATCAACTAAAGGTACATACAATCTGCCACAATAATACAAGCACCCATCTTCTCCCAATTCTCTCTGTGCTGATTTCCCTACACTAATATGTTTGACCCATATAGCCATATCTGCATCATTCTTTTGTGCTTCTCTAATCTGCTTAAGAAAATCGAGTCGTACAGTCAATTTTGCCACAACATCTTCATCACTAGCCAATGTTAGTCTAGCATTCAACAGTCTCAATGCCACTAAACTCTTTCTGCTCAATGCATCAGTAACAACATTCACATTGCCTAGATGATACTCAATGGTGCAATCGTAATCCTTAATTATCTCTATCCATCTACACTGTCTCAAATTCAGTTCCTTCTGTGTAGGCAAGTATTTTAGACTCTTGTGGTCTATATAGATGTAACAATTCACTTCATAGAGATAATGTCATAAAAAATCACCTCATTCTGCCAAAATTCGCACTTATTGAACTTTTCATACAACTGTTTCTCCCATAATATCTGCAAGATCTTCCGTAAGTGTTGGTCATATTCTTCCTCACTCTTGGAGTAGATCAAGATATCATCTATGAATACTACATTAAACTGATCCATATATGGATGGAAGATACAGTTCATCAAGTCCATGAATGTAGCAAGCACATTTGTCAGCCCAAATGGCATGACAAAGAACTCATAATGTTCGTACCTAGTTCTGAATGTGGTTTTAGAAACATCGGCATCCTTCACCTTCAGCTGGTGATATCCCAATCTCAAATCTATCTTTGAAAACACTTTTGCTCCCCTGAACTGATCAATAAGATCGTTAATCCAAGGTAATAGATATTTATTCCTGATGGTTACCTTATTTAGTTGTCGGTAGTCAATATATAACCGTAAGGTACCATCATTCTTCTTCATGAACAATACAGATGCACCCCATAGAGAAACACTAGGTCTGATGAAACTCTTATCTAGAAACTCATGTAGCTGGATCTTTAGCTCTTTCAGCTCGGTTAGGGCCATCCAGTAGGGAGTTATCGATATTGGTGTTGTACCAGGTACCACCTTAATCGCAAATTCAACCTCTCTGTCTAGTGGCAATCCAGGCAATTCATCAGGAAATGCATCAGTGAAGTCTCATACGGTAGGTATATCATGTACACTCGACTCCTTCTTCTTTAATTCGAGCACACATGCTAAATATGTTATACACCCATTCAATATGAGTCGGCTGGTAGTGGTAGCTGATATCACATTAGCCATATTTTCAAATCCCTGGCCTATGAACACCACTTCCTCACCATCTGTTGTCTTTAGAGTAATTTTCTTTTCTCTGTAGTCAACTATAGCATGGTGTCTATGCAGCCAATCCATGCCAAATATCAAACTCTCAAAATCGCAATGCAATCAAGTCTCTCGAGAAAATTCAATCATTAATCTTGATAGGTATACACTTTATTAACAATCACACTATGACCTAGAGGGTTAGTCACAATTATCTCTTGGTCAAGTGTGTCTATTTGTAATTTCTCCCTAGACTCAACAAGTATGCATAAATAAGAGTGTGTAGAGCCAAGGTCAATCAATGCATGCACATCTATATCAAAGTTTAGCAATGTACCAGCAATTAAGTCTGGCATATCTTGGTCCTCTTTGGCCTTTAATGCATAAGTCCTAGTAGGAGCACGTGATTCATATCCCCTCGGCTTCTACCTCTGCCTTTACCAAATTGGGGGCTGGGCCTTCCCTACTAAGATGACTATCCGAATCTACTCTTGGGACAGTCCTTGATCACATGTTTGGTCGATCAGTGAGTAAGCAAGTTCATGTCAATCTCTTGCATATCCCTCTATGCATCTTACCATAATAATCACATATCGACGGGGGTTATGATCCCCTACCATCACCTCCAATATTGGCAGCCGTTGGAGTGTACGTCTGTGATCTACCTCGCTCGGCCTGCTGGCTCTATCCACTTCCTCTCTATGGACCTCTGAATCTCTTACCACTGCTACTCTGAGGAGCTAACCCCTGTCCCTAGCTCCTCTTATGTTGTCCTCTCTGTTTGCGGCTCTACTCGTTTGCCATAATTTACTCAATATTGAAGAAAGCCTTTACTAATTTGGAGAAATCCCAAATAAATTGAGCAGCCAAGTGCAGCCTGATGTCATTGTGCAATCCCTACTCGAAACGAATGCATCTACTCTCTTCTGTGGGTAGCAACTCTCGAGCATACCTACTCATTAGAACAAAATTACACTTGTACTCACTAACAGTGGATCTCCCCTATCAGAGGTATAGAAACTCTTGCCTCCGCTCCTCGATATACAGATCTCCTAGGTACTTCTTTCAAAACTCTACAACAAAATAATCCCAGGTCTTCTGTTCCTCCGGGATCGTTTGCTCAATGGTGACCAACCAGTGATAAGCCTCCTTCTTAAGCATCGAAACAGAACAAATATACTTATCAACTGGCGAGCACTATAATTGCTGCAATACCTTCTATATACTATCTAACCAGTACTCTGCAGTAGCAACATCGTCTGTAATTCTCCCTTTGAACTCGATCGCTCCATATTTGCGAAGCTTCTCAATCGGCAGTGTCACATACGCTTATTAGGTCCTAGGAGATTAGGTGCCTAATTAAGGTATAATTAAGAACTTAAATCCATAATATAGACTATGCTAAATGAGGAGATGTTTGCTTGATATTTATGACATGCCAAAGTATGTTTAAAGTGGATGGATATTTGTTTAAATGTGAATGTGTATGCAATAAGCAATTGGCATGTAACTAAGGTGTGTATAGGTTGCATGAGATATGGTGAACAAGTAGGGAAATATGAATGAAATGCCTTTGATGGCATGTGAATTTTTAAATGAAAATTTTATGAAAAATAATGGTGAAAGGAAAATGAAATACAAGTGAATTTAGGTGCTAAAAAAAGGAAGCTAAAATAACTTAGTAGGATTTTAAGTGACATGTAAATTTTAAATGTATACAGAATTAATTAAATTAAAAATAGACATGAGTTTAAGTTAGAGTTGAACCAAATAAATTATGGTGGATTTTGACTTATTTGAATTGGTTTGAGTTAATTGAAAATCAAGTGGATTTAGGCTTGGAATTTATGTTAGACCGAGCATGAAATTGGTAGTGGACCAAAACTTAATTGGAACTTGAGTGGCCAGCTGTACAATGGAATGTGCAAGGGAGTGAAGTGGCCCATCTTATGATTGTGAAGGGAAGTGGCCAAGGCAAGGAATTGTGTAAGTGAGTCGTGTGAAGATGAAAGCCAAAGAAAAGGGAGAATTCAAGTGGGCACACGGCTGGAAAGGAGTTGGGACCGTGTGTCCCATTGTGGAAGTGAAATCCATGTCCACTAACTTATAATTCAGGTGACACTTAGCACAAGAGGGACAAAATCACACAGCCATCTTCTCCTCCTCTCCACCGAATCACTTCCAGCAACCAAGTGAGAAAGAGCCATCTTCCACCAAAGAGAACCAGAAATTTTTCTTTCCAGCAACAAAGAAAGAGAACCAGCAACCTAATCTAATATCTTCTCTTCCAACCAAGAAAACCAGTCCAACAAATCTTCTTTTCTCATCTCCATAACTGAGCTCTCCACTACATGAACGCCATTCCTAGGTTAGAAGTAAGCTAAATTGGGAGTTAGGGTGACAGCCATACCAAAAAGAGGCAAGGAAATCATTTTGAGCAAGAGGAAAATTCCACCAGGTTTGTACTTTATTTTGGTTAATTAAATGTATATTTTAGTGACCTGAAATTAAAGTTTGAACTTACTGTGATTGAGGTTGAAGATATGGAGATTTATGGTTTGTTATAGTAGAGGAAGATTACCTTAGTTAATTTAATAACCATGTATATGATATGTTACCAGGAAATAGTGAAATCGTCTATGTTGTGTGTCTATTTTGAATGGCAATTAATATCAAAAAATAATGAATAATATACCAATAGAAAGCTGTGAATGTTGGATACAATTATCTAGAACCTTATTTTACTAAATTCTATCGTTTGAGGTATGAAAGTACTGGGAGAATAGGTAAGGATCTAAACTGCTAGATTATAGGATTTCAGAACAGAGCATTCGGTTTTATTTTTATTTGAAAGCCTTAATGATATGATAAATTCATTAAATTTTATATGAATCTTACTTAGGATGTTGGCTACAAGTTTCATATTTTATACTTTGTCAAAAACAGAACCTAAACTGGTCAGAAAATTAAAAAGTGAGATGTGTCATTGAAACTTTTAGGTTAAGCCTACATAAAGTACTAGAAATATAAATAGTGTGTTTTGCACCCAAATAGATTCCAAATGACCTAAAATTTTGTGTACAACTTTAATTGTATGTTAACCTAGTGTCTATGAAAAATGAACATAATCTGGACGGATTTGAGTTATGAATTAATTTAGATAAGGCAGGAAGATATTAAGGAGTAGGTTAGGCAAATAAAAGAGTAAGGAAAATATTCAAATGATTTTAGATGGTAACCAAATTTGGTAGAAAGATTCTACAATGTGTTAAGGAAATTCAGTAAAAATGTTAAACCAAAATGAATTGAATTTGATGGTTAAATGGACTGAAATCATAAGTTGTTAACAATAGAAGTTCCTTACCGAACAGTAGAATTTAGCTAAGTAGAGAGCTTGAAAGGAGCTGAAATTTAAGTAAAATCTTGAATATTAAGTTGTTTGAAAGTTTATAAAGTTTTAGAGCAATCAGAGTTGAGTAAGATATTGAAACAATATAAGAATCATAGGCAATCCATAAGAATCTATATGAGGAAAGCATGGGAAACAAGTTAAAATGTAGGGTTAATGAATTTTATGTCATATAATTTGTTCACCATACTTATTGATATTTTTGAATAAAAAATGCTTATGGATATTTGATGTGAGACATTATAATATGAAATAGGTACTCAGGGCGAAAGCATTCTTGCAAACCGAGGTAGAGTCAAAAGGGGAAAGACGAAAATAGGTAAGTCACGGATCATTGTGTGACCATATGCACAATGAAAGTATGTGAAGTGTATGATTGCATTATTATTTAAATTGCTATTGTTTGAGACCTGGTGAATAATTGATTCGTAGTTTGGGGGCCACCAGATGTATTTTCCCATAAAAGTGTATATGTTTATGTAGGAAAATGTGAAATGTGATGTTGAATTTTTATGTGCCTTGTTGTGATTGTGGGATGTGATTGTGACATTGAATGAATTATGCTATTGATGAATTACATGAGATTGATGTGATTATTTAGAAATGTGAACAACGTGTTATGGATATTCATTGATCATGATGAGCATGACAGTAATGTAAGGCATATTCACACAAATTGTTGAAATGATTATATAATAGTGCATATGATGATGTGAGATACATACAGCATATCATACATGACATGGTGTGCTGGAGATGGAGATAACTCGTGAGACTCGAGTAAAATATCACACGACGTATATATTTCTCGTGAGACTCGGGAATTGCACAATATATACTGATCCATGAGACTTAATTTGTGTGTTGGTATATTCTGGGTACATCACAACACATATATTCTTGTGAGACTCGAGTATTGCACATATATATGGATCCATGAGACTCAATTTTTGTGCTAGTTCCGTGAGACTCAGAACAAATATCCGTGAGACTATGATACTCCTTATTGATTATAGCCTAGAGATTGTGCACAATTAGATTATGAGATATGGCCATGGGATGACATAAGGATGGCGGGTGCATATCATGAAAGCATCCACATCACACATTAAAATATCATATTCATCATTGATTTATGCTAATCATTGAGAATGACGATGGTAAAATAATGTGTTTATATTGGGGAATTTGATGATATTTGATATGAGACAGTTGTTTGTCGATGCACATGATTTAAATTATTGCTATGCATGCTATTTGTGTTTTGTGCGTAACTTACTAGGTAATTGTACTCAGCGTTTATCTTTGATGAACGAATGTAAAAATAGTAAGCAAAAGCAGAGTAATCAGTAGACATGGTTAACATCGAGTTCCAGAGGTAGTATCCCGAAGCTTTTGTATGTTATGTATTTACTATTTTGTAGCTATCACAGTAGAGCAAACGACAGTAAATGTATAAATTAAATGTATAAGTTGTGTGAATTGAAAAGGCAACTCTGATAAGTATGTAAATATAAATGTGTAAATATTTTATGAAACCTCCGTATGACTTTTTAGGGATTGAGTTTTTCTGATGATTCATATCATAATGAGGTAGTGTTAAAGATGACAGGTTTGATTAATGTGAAGTGACAAAAACGATTTGATATAATCCCTTACAGGTTGATTAGTGATTTCCGAAGTCGTAGTCGGAAGTCATTAGTCAGTCTGTGGGATATATGTCCCGTGAGGGTGTGATAGGCGGTCTACCGAGAATCTGAACCGGTACCGAGGGTATAGGTACCTGCAGAGTACTTCCTGCTATTCTTTGCAGCATCTCCACCATTCTCTGGAAATATGTCTCCTGACCCTCGCCTCCTGCAGGTCCAGGTGCGATATTAGGCTCTGGTGTATAGGAGGGAGCATGGTTCTCTACCTCTTTGTCTACTGCCCTCTGTGAACCCAAAGCCATACCTATAATCCACAAGTACCATATAAATCTGCATTAGTATCATAACTAGACTCCTTGACATGTGCACGAAATATCACATTTTTATATATTTTATACGTCTTTTATTTATTTTAGCCTAGAACCGTCTAAACCAAGCTCTGATACTACTAAATTTAACACCCTTATGGAGACTTAGAGAATCTCGATAAGTAATGTTACAGCAATTTAGTAATTTCAATATAGTAATTAATAATAGTAAGATTAATTAAATTAATTAAATAATAATAGTCTTTTACTGATACCAAAATAAGAGTTACAAAAAAAATTACAATATTTATATTACAATATTATAATAATCCTAGTACATGCCAAAAAGAATAACTAAAGTATACATAGCACAAACTAGTAGTGATGCCTGCAGATCGAAACAAGTCACTGATCTACTACTTCGGAAGACTGGTACCTACATGTAGTAAAAATCAACACGCTGAGCATTTTCATTCAGTGAGTGTAAATAATAACAATAATAATATTAATAATCATAATATCATAAATTCTCAAGTTGCTTTATCCTTTGTGGTTTCAGTACTCATTGTATTATTTTCTTAATAACGAAGTGCGAATTACTAGCAATAATGATTCAGGTAGCAATAATATTTTCAGTTCCATTATACAATTCAGGAACATTCAGTAATAATAGTCCTTTGTGACTACTCTATCTAGTATCAAAATTTTCAGATTTTCTCAATAAATCAATTACAATATTCATATTATCAATATTAATGTAATAGTAATATCATAATTAAGCCCAAGAATATTATGCAAAAATAAATATTAGATACAAAAAATAATAGGAGCCAAAACCCGATCAATCAGTAGGACTGAAGTCATCCGTACAGTAGGGCTATAGCCAATCAATACGTGAAAAACTCAACGGGTTAAACCACTCATGCTACCTCATTGTATCCCCGTAATTAGTGAACCTCACTGTATCTCCGTAATTAGGGTATCTCACTGTATCCCCGATAACCAATAGGCAGATCTACTAGTTTATGGCATGCCACACCCATATACTAACATCATGACATACTTATATACTAACCTGAAAATACTCTTTAGGACATACCTTTAATCAATTGTATTAATTTAAAATACTATCTTATTTTCTTATAATTATTTCAACAAATTATTACTTTTCTTTACTTTAAATAATAAATTTATTATTTATTAATATCATTAAATTTCTACCCTTTATTATTATTATTATTTTCTTATTCAATTTATGAAGTCCATTATATTTATTATTTCTTGTTATAATATTTAATATCATTATTAAATCTCATACTACCTAATTTATTTAAATCATTCCTAGTAGCATTTTATATTAAGTTTCATTATCAATTTTCAAATAGTTTATTAATTTAAATATTTTTACCATATGATCTATATAGCCATTTTTATTTATTCTTTTGTTTTATTTTTTTTAGATTAATTCCACTTCTTATATTCCTTTAATTGTAATTTAAATATTTCATGATTTACTTATAGTTCACTTATTTTTCTTAACTTAGAATGTAATTCATTTCTTTCATTGAATTTATTAATTATAAACCTTGTTTTTTTTGGTTTAATGTCCATGATCAAGCCCATCTTGCAACTATTTTCAACCATATTTAGTCCAAAGGTTCATAACTAAAGGTCTTTCTTGCTCCAATTTGATGTTCAAAGCTAAGGTCCATTACTTGTGCCATATTCACCATTTGATTTGGTACAAGTATAAAAATCCTTGCTTGTATTTTATATTCCAAACTTTCAGCCTATTTTCTTCTAGCCATAAATATAATTTGTTCATCTTCATGTTCAAAACATTAGGTCCAATTAGGTTTCACAATCAAGCATCCATCCATTTCTTCCTCACATAGTTTTGGTCAACCCGCCCGCACGGTCATATCTCAGTGGTAAGCAAGTGGTAATTTGGATCAAGTGGTCATGGGTTCGAATCTCAACAACGGCAGGATGGGGATTTCACCTATGTGGGTGGGCTCCTTGTGCGCATTGAGTCATCGGCCTCCCACTTGCTTATCGCTGAGCCACCGTAATTTACCACCCCACCATTCTGTCGAGCCGGGGTGCGAGAACCTTAAGGTGAGGATAAAATCACCTTTTGGATCAAGTTTCGGTCAACCCATTTCAAGGGAATTAAGTGCCATTTTCTAACTCTAAAAATAATCACCAAATCCATTCCACTACTTCAAGTCACCGTTCACTATCATTTCAACTTCAAAACCACAAAATGTTCTTTCATATTGCAGCAACTTTAATCCACAAATTCCAAACCATTAAAACGTATAAAATATGAAATTTTAACAACAAAATATGTAGCACCAAATCTATTCACAAGTAGCTGAAAATTTTCTTGAGATTTCAAGTCCTTTAAGCTTGATTTCCTTGTCTAAAATTTTTGTCCAAGAAGCTTGATTCCACTCTTGTAAAATGTCCACAAAATCTACAAGAAAATAAATATCATACCATGATTTGCATGGCTAAAAAAAGAAGAGAAAGTGAAGGCAAGGTTTTGGTCACTTTTTGCTTAAAAAATTTCTTACCTTTTTAAGCTTTTCCTTTGCTTCTTTCTAGCTCAAGGAGTTGTTACACACTTCAATCCTAGCTCTCGAACACTTGAAGATGGAAGAGTGGAAGTTTTGGGTCCCTTGTCTCGGTGGGAAATGGCCTCACGATGGTTGTCTTCTTTTCCCCTATTCTAACCCACTTTTTACTCAATATTTGAAGACATGCAAGATGGTTTTTCAATGGAGAAAGGAAGAAGTGAAGTGGTTGGTTAGTTTGGTTGGAGAAGGGTTTCGGTGGAGAGAAGAAAGTGAGAGAGAGAGCTGGACATTCTTTGTTTAGTTTGTTTTAAGAGTGCTAGCCGTGACCCCTCTCCCTTACAAGTTCTACCAATTTTCTCCCCCTTGATAGGTGTTGAATTCTTATTGGACAAGGTGTCCACTTGAGTAGCTAAATGGGATACATGGAGTCCTCAATTCTTCTTTTTCTCTCTCTTTTTTTTAATGGGCTATTCTTGCTTCATGCATGGATTTCAAGTCCATGTCGTGGCCTCATTTCCAGCTCAATTCTTCTCATGCTTTTGGGCCATTTCTCTTTCCTTAGATCATTAAACAGGTAGCCACTTCCACAATGAGTCTTGCTCCATTTACTTGATTCAAAGCCTCAGTCCATTACCAACTTCAATGCAACATAATTCAAGCCTTAATCCACTAATTTTTTAGCTTAA
>CAOGCB010302229.1:0-19361 GCA_948266635.1 Cnidoscolus chayamansa
TGTGCAATTGACAATTACACATTAATACATAATTCATTAGCCAACCATTACATGTTATCAACCGACAACATTGTTAACAACAGAAATTCTAACCATCCCATGTATGAAACTACATTCAACGCTAACGAAGTCGGCCCTAAACTAGTTATAGGATCGACTGTACAAATCTGCTTTCACCGTTCAACTTTATTAGACATAAAGTCAGTTACATGAACATTGCAGAAATGGCTCCGTAGTCCAATCTAATAATTTTCTCTATGCTAGAGAGGCACGTACACTGTTTGATAGCAAATAAGATCCGGATTAGAGAACAAAGGATTGAAATAGTAATACTCATCTGGGTCACGAAACACACACAGGAGAATGCATTACAGCTTGCTCGACTCATGCCTGATACGCCATTCTCTTAAGTAAATGACACCATTTTCACTCCACATGAATGCTTATAAACTATGAGAAAACAATTCAATTTATCTAGGTGCAGAAGTATGGTAGACGAGCAAATGACCAGTCTAAAGAACTCCTTTTACATACATTCCAAATTGAAAGAACACACCAATATCGACTATATTCACAATGAAATATCCAAATAGGTATTTCTCTACCGCTAGAATTTCATTTCCTTCCACCCACCATCCCCTGGCTAGAAGGTCCTGACAAGCTTGGTGATGTGCTACCAGTCATTTTAAACCTTCCATCTGTATTGCCAAGAACATTTAGATCTTCAAATAATCTATACGAGGGAATAAAGGGCTTCTGTCCTGGAGGTGCAGGGTTCCTAGGTCCAGAATTTACTATAGTATCACCATTCATTGCTAATCCATTGATTCCTCTTGTAGGAAAGGAATTATATTGCTGCATGGGCCTAGCAGCTTGTGCAGGTGTATAAGATGTAGCTGTGTTGGCTCGTGGGTTTGAAAACATATTATTAGTTGCAGACATATGACTTTGGCCATTGGCATAACCAGGTGTAGCTGCCCAAGGTGGAGGGGGATAGGCAGATGGGTATTGAGAATACTGTGACTGCAATTGAGGCTGAAACCGAAGTTGAGATTCAGGTGGGTATTGTAGCTGAGGTTGGGCATGTGACTGTGGTTGAGATTGAGGTTGGAATTGCTGCCCAGGCTGAGGAAGTTGAGATTGAGACTGAAACTGCTGCTGAGGTTGAGGTTGTGATTGTATTTGAGACTGAGGTTGGAATTGTTGCTGAGGCTGAGGATGTTGCGGCTGAGGTGGAGATTGAAACTGCTGTTGAGGTTGAGGTTGAGGTTGAGGTTGAGGTTGAGGTTGAGGTTGGGGCTGAGGCTGTGATTGTGGTTGAGAGTGAGCTAGGAATTGCTGCTGAGACTGAGGATGTTGTGACTGAGATGAAGATTGGAACTGCTGCTGAGATTGATGCTGCATTTGTGATTGAGATTGAGGTCGAAATTGCTGCTGAGGCTGGGGCTGTGGTTGTGGTTGAGAATGAGATTGAAATTGCTGCTCAGGATGAGCTTGCGTTTGTTGTTGTCTCATTCGTAGTTGCTGGATTTGAGGCTGTAAATGGGACTGGGATGGAACTTGTAAATGGTGTTGGTGTTGGTGTTGGGGTTGGGGTTGGGGCTGAGGCTGGGCCCATGGAACAATGTAATTGTTGTAAGTTGACTGCCCTTGGTTTCCAGGATGAGTTTGAGAAGTATAAGTATACCCTTGTGTGCTTGAGGCTGGTCCGTGTGGCATGCTCTGGTTACCAACTGTTGGAGTATGAGGCGTGTGGGGATGATGGGATGTTGGTGTTGATAAGGTGATACTTAAAAGGTCAATAATATCCTGCTCTTTTGTAGTCCTAACTGGTGCAGGTGGATCAGGAAGCGCTAGCGCAGTGCATGGAGCAGTGGTTGAAACAGTGTTGCTAGAAGCAAGAGCCTCACTTGTTCCGTATGTGCTTTGAGATGGACTTGATTGTGTTTTTGAATGCCTGCATTGATATGGGAGAGAAAATATTGAATATGAAAGAAAGTCACAACAATGAAATGCGTCGTGCAGATGAAATGCCAAAGAGAATAATCCAATAAGCGCTCTATAAAGGTTGAGGAGAATCAAAGGATCCAAATGGATATGTCACAAAGCCAAAAAGCGAGATCTATATCCAGAAATTCCACCATTTATGTTGGCTGGTTAAATTGCAAGTTTCTAGCAACCATAAACAACATATAAGATAAAGCTTTAAGCTATACCTCCGAGCTAGCTGTGCAAAGTCATCCTCCTCTTCATCTTCTTCATCAATAGGGCTCCTAGTTATATTAGCAACCGACACATTGGCATTTGTACTAGAACTTGGGCTGATGTCTTTTACTTCAGTTGGTTTGATATTGGAGGAGTATCCTTCAATTGACTTGGGGCCTAAATTATTAACTTGAGCTGGCATAGGAGAACCAGAAGCTATAGCATCATGTTTGGCAAGCAAGGTTTGTAGGCTGTCATTTAATTCAAGACCCTGACCAAGCAGCTCCTCATCCCTGCCACATAAGCAAAACACTTTCAGGCTTGCACACACAAGAATCTTATTGGCAAACACAGACACAGACACAGACACACACTCTTTCATACACGCACACCCTCCTGTAACAGTGCCCTATATCAAATCAAGAATGTGCCCAAAAGCCAACAAGGGATTGCCAGTAGAAGCCATCTAAGGAGAACTAACCCAGTTGTAGTTAGCATCTGCATCAATCTTTTCTGGTTGGATCGACAGCGACTGACAAGATCAACTATAATTTCATCTTTTAGAGCCTAAAAAGAAAACAATAAACATTTCAAACACACCAATGTATTAGAAAGGACAGAGAACAGGTAATCATTACACACACCTCACGATCATCAAGGTTCACAGCTTGTAGCATGTCATTTAAGAGCTCCATAACACTCTGCATGGAATCCAAGCCTGACAAACTAAGATGATTGAGAGAAATATCAGTTAAAAGAAACCAATTTTAATAAGCATACCAGAGACCAATACAATGTGCAAACCAAAATTCAATTCTTACCTTAAGCCTTCAAACTCTGTTGCCATTGTTTCATCAAGTCTTCTAGAAGAATTACTAGGCATCCCATAACCAGCTTGAGCATGCCTTAATGAAGAATGAGCGACAGGAGGTGTAAATATTGGAGCTGCATCTGAGGAACGCTGAGGAAATACCACTCCAGCACGCTGCCATATGTTCAAACCATGATCAGAAGTTAATGCTCTGTGACTGTATGTTAATTGTACATATTGTTAACAATATAAAATCAGTGAAACTCCCCTCATAATTTTTCCTTGCATTTGATTTGTTGCATTAGTATTGGACAAGGATCACAAAATAAAGCAACCATAAACCAGGCTAAAACTGCAAGTGCAAATCCACTACCAACTTGGCCAACAATAAAAGCCTGCATTAGTGACACAGCCAAGAGCAGTGTGCGGTTCTGGTTGTGGGATGGTTCACAGTAAGAACCGGAACTATAACCGAAATTCAGTCCTTTCTACTTTTAGGAATCAAAACCAGAACTAAATTTCAATTCTAGTTCCAGTTCAGTTCTAATTTTGATTCTAGTTCAGTTATACTTCTGGTTATTATTTTGGTTCTGATTTCAGTATAGTTCTAATTCAATTCTCAGTTCCTACACTAAAATAAACATCATTCAAGCAATTAAATATTTCACTTGCATCAAACAAACAAGTCTCACATTAAAATACAAAATAACTACCAAATATTCATAATGGCGTATAATATTTCCATTCAAAATATAAAATAACACCAAATAAACAAACATAACATGAAGCCTTCACTATTATATTGTCTAGAAATACAAATATAAAACTACATAGTTTAGATAAAAACAACTTAGTTTTACTGGAAACAATAAATTTAAAATAATTATCATTTACATTTAATTATGGATAAATTACCATTTAAACGTTTCTGAAAGATTGTTTAATTCTTAATATTAATATCTATAACATAAATACAAGATATTGTTATGGAATAAATAAATTAATATAAGTATAATTAACTTAATTAAAATAATTATATACATACATTATGTACAGACTTGAAATTAAATAATTGAACGATAAAAATTTGACTGCTTTAATTTTTTTCTCACAATATAAAAATGAAGGGACACACACACACACACACACACTTGCACATAACTATATTAAATTTTGTTGAAATATAGTATATATAGAAATTATATATTGGAACTATAATATATCTAAAATTATTAAAAACCCATATATAAAGTTGGTTCTTCGATATGGTTGCAATATGATTCCGGTTTGGTTCCAATGCGGTTCTTGATGAAGAAACACAACTAGAACCATACTGCTAAAAAGGTTCAGTTTGGTACAAGTCAGTTCTTCAATTTGTTTTGGGACTCCCAAGAATCATGCACAGCTCTAATAGGCAAGATAGCGGCACCAAAGAAACTAATTTAATGCTAAAGCTAAATGCTTACCCTTAGTTCTTCATACGCCCAATAGTATTGAGGATGTTTTCCTCCTGGCCCCCCAAATGCCTCTTGCCAAGAGTCCAACAAAACCAGAATTTTATCTCTTACGTGCATATCAGCCTGCACATCCATCAAAATATTTGTTTTAGGAGTTAGGACAAGACTTAAGCTCTACAAAAAAGATGAAAGATAGAAAATGAAGGCCAAAATAATAACAGATACATTATCAATTACGAGGGAAGCCCAAAAAAAAAAAATAAAAAAGAAGTAGAAAAAAAGCAAATAAGGACAACAGCAAAACAGATTATAATCTCAACTTGGCATAAACTGTTAATTTTGTCTAAAATGCATTGATTGCCCATCTAACCTAAAAAATAACACCGACAAAATTGCACCAACTACAATTACTGAAAAGAAAAAGCAAAAGGCTGTGTGCTAGATTACAATTTTCGCTAACTTTGCTGAAACATTGCTGGTGTTTGTATGACTACTACCACAGCAAAAACAGACTTGTAGCTCGATAAAACATAGAAGTCCGTGTCAACAATATATCCATTCCCAAATGCAAAAGGGTCAACAACACTACTACATACATAGACCTCTATCCTACCATTATAATTTCATGATACTTTCACTGTTTTCATTACTAGAGTAAAAAAAATTCCAAGCCCCCACCCAAAGTTAAAAAAAACAGAATGGGATGCAAGCCATTAAGTTGCATGAAATTCCCAAATGATCAATTTCATTGATTTCAATGACATGGATTAGTAGCATCTGATGGCTAAATTAGCAACACTGAATTTTGGTGTAAATTCTTAACAGCTTTCCATGAGAGAATTAGAATCACCATGCACATTATCATGAAATAATTTACTGAAAAAAAAAATCAAAGGATTACCTTCTTTTTTACAATTTTGACCATCTCACCCAATATGTTTTTTTCAGCAATTTGGAAATGGACATAATCACCACAGTTCTTCACCATTGTTTCTAAAAGCTGCAGAGCAGATATATCGCACAATCATAATCAATAAAAAGAAGAAAAATTGGACACAATGACATTATAATGTGCAGCTTAGTAAAATTGCAAATTGTGAAACAAATGATGGCAAAAAATTGTTCTTGAGAACAGACACAATTATGCCATAGATTTGAGCCAAAAAGCAATGTGCCAATTCAATTAAAAGATAACATAAAAATTACTCCAACAAAACTACCGTTAAAGCCAGAAGTTGCACTTTAGGGTTCTTGTGCTGCAACCTTTTTTTCACAGCTTTCACAACATCTTTTGCTTGCCTGTGAAATTCAAAACATACTAATCAGAAAATCAAAGCAACACTCCTATTATGTTACTAAAAGGCAGCCGACTTTCAAGAAATTATCAATAAGAAGAAAGATTTAATTGAAATCCAACAGAACGTAAGCAACAGAAGACTAGGGCTCTGTTCACCAAATGATCTGTCCTCAAATAAGTGCAAATTATCTTAATGGTTTAATCCATCATCTCTCTTCAATACAAGTACAGCCTTTACAATATCACATGAAACTATACAATTGAAAGGTTGGGGATACTTGTTAACCATGAAAAGTTCAAAACTTTTGCAAGAGATTTCTTTCCCCTTTTAGGTTTCCTAAATTCTTAGACTGAATAAGGACAAACTAAAAAAAATTGAAATTCGAGTTGAATTCGTAACAACAAATCAAATCAACGCTACAACCTGCAAGTTTGAGGACATCAAATCAAATCAACACTAAAACCCTGCAATTTTGAGAACATCAAAAAATTTAAGAACAAAATAAAGACATATGAACTCGCCAACTTTTATCTGTAACCCTATGATGAAATAAGAATTCAAATAATGAAATTATTAATAAAAGCACAAAAAAGTCAATTCCAGAAGGGACAGCAAGAGCTCTGTAAATTATAAGAAAAGATAAAGCTTTACCAATGATTTGAATTAACGGAATCACAAATATCAATATTCATAGTCCAATCAGGACCGATTAAAAGATCACTAGTCGCCTTCTCCACCGCAACAGTAGCAGAAGAAGAGGAAGAAGAAGAAGCCATAGCCAAAGCCATCTCTATCTCTGGAAAAAGGGAAACTTCAGGCGAAATATGAAGACAGCTTTGAAAGAAGAATAAGAAACAACGAGTCGAAGTCTAACCCGAACTCAATTTCCAGGAAATGACAACAAGTTGATAATAATGGTCTTGAAAAACAAGAAAGAGAACAGAAACCCTAAAAAATCAATCCGTTTCTCGCATCCTTCACGGTGGTTTCTTGCCAGCTTCTCTGCACAACAGATTAATCCTTTTTCCTTAACAATCTTCCTCTCTCGTATTTTCTCCCTTTCTACTTCTGCCCAAAATTCCGTTTTTTGTTCTTTCTTTCCTTTTCTTGCTCTCTAATAACCTTCCGGGCTTGGCATCCTTATCCGGCCTCCCACACGCCTTCCCAACGATTAACATGCACGAGCTACTGATATTAAAACACGTGGAAATCAGAAGTCTCTGGTCTCACTGAGAAGCGAGTACAGCTGGCTAGTGCGGAGAAGAAAACGCCTAGCTTTTCTTACTTTTCTTACAACTTTTGTGCTAGTCTATGAGCAGGGACAGCTCGGGTATTTTTCTGAAACTCCGCTCATCCCACCTGTTAGGATAAGTTGTGTAATATTTTAATCTGATTTTAAATTTATAAATTAATATTAAAACTCATTACTCAAATATATAAATATTAATTACCATTTGAAATTTCGATTTTTCTAATCTCCCAATTAATAATTATGAATTTAAAAATAAAAAAAAAAAAGATATTTATTGTGATGGGTAATTTGAGAGGAGAAGGATAGTGGAGGGATTGATTGGGGGGTGAGGGTGGACTCAAAAAGAAAATAATTAAGTGTCACGATCTGGGCCGGCTTTGTCTGTTACTATGAAGAAAAAGGAAGAGAAGAAAAAAAGAAAGGTCAGTTTTGGCATATAAGAAATGGACCAAATCCCAAATGCTGTTTCTTTATTTTGTTAGGTCTTAATTTTGTGTTGTTATTGTTTCACATATACTATGATGATACCATTCCATTGGATTTTGATTTGATGGCTGCTTACTATTAGCATAGGATTCACTGTTTTGGTTGGACATGCAAGTGCAAGTGGTCCAATTATATTTCTGTTCTTTTTATTACCATCTTCTCATTAATCTTGGCATCTTTTTCTGACTATGCTTTATAATAATAATAATATTGGATTTTTAAAAGCATGCTTTTTAGCTTTTTTTGTAATAAAATTATTTAAAGAGTTTATTATCTGTTTTATCAGTTTCTGCAGTGTATTGTTGTTGAAGGAGATGGAGAGTAATTATAAGCCTGTGAATTTGCATGGAATTTTAATCATCATGAATAAATTTATGTATTTTAATAAATAAAATGCTAGGAATCAAATTACTTTAGGAGGAATCATTGACAAAGTTATCAATTAATAGTTTTCATTCCATTTAATGATATAAATTATTATTGTAGTTTTAAATTCTGAATTGCTAATTTTTGAAAATTAATTTAAATTTTATATTTATGAAACAAAATTTAAGATGCTGAACTAAACAGATAAGAAAGTATTAAATTAATGGGATAAGAATATTATTTTAATTAAAATATTGGAAGATAATTTATATGTTTTATTGGTGGGGTAGAGCCAGCTTGATTTAGTCACTAATCAGGGTTCAGTTGGTTAGTGGAATCCTTAAATAGCAAATCAAATGTATAAATGATTAAGATGGAGTATAATCTAATTTTTATTATTTTAAAATTTACTTCCATTAAGTGAGTAGCTCTATTTTCAAGAGGATATTAATAAATGGAGTAATTATATTAAATTAATAAGTTTTAATTTATACTTCCTAAAGATTTCATTTAATTTTTTAAATAAAATAAATTTAATTTTAATTTTTAAATTTATTTATTAATCGAATTAAATTTAAATTTATAAATATTTAAATAATTAATATTTATAAATTTATCAGTCAATTTATAAATAAATATATTAACTAAAATTATTTAATATTAAAATTATTATTTTTTAAATAAAAATTATTAAAATTATAAATTCAATTAAAATTTTTTAAATATTTATTATTTTTAAATCAAAAAAGTAAAAATTAAATTTCTCTTAAATCAGTTGAATCTCGAAATAATTTGAATTCAAATTTAATTTGAAATTTAAAAAATTTTATCAAATTAAAATTAAATTTTTTGAATCTCCATTCGATTATATCAATATCTGCATTAGATTAAAGAAAAAAAACAGAAATACTGGCAGAAAATGATTTGGGGAATTAAAATGAAGGGTAAAGCAGGGGGAAATGGTTGAAAGAGATAGAAGGGTACTGAAGGAGATAATGCTGTGCAGCTATTAACGGTCGACCACCCAAAAATCGACACAGATGGAAACTAAAGGAGTGGTTGGAACTGCAAGACTGTACACTTAAGAACTGGCTTTCTACATGTTATCATCATCATCAACTTATTATATCTTTATCAATAGCTAATCTTACTTTCATAGTGTGCACGCTTCATTAACTTAAAATCTGCCTTTATATTAACGCTTACAAACATTCCCTTGTGCCCACAGCTAGCACATGGTTCTTCCCCCTGCTTCCTACATTAACCTTAAAACGCTAACATTAAACCCTTTCTTCAAAGACATTTTATGGCCAAAGTAAATTCTTACATAAACCTGCATATATACATTTAGCCAAGAAAGAATAACTGAAAATCACTCTTACACATACATCTTAATGTGAAGTATGAAATTTCGTTATGACTGTACCTTAACTGTTTTAACTTATTACACAAGTTTTACTAAAGGTCCTAAGACCCATGAGTTTTCCACGTTAAGTGAATAAAATAGGATACCCAGTAACTTTGAGATAGTGTCGTATTAAAAATCTTTATAAATAAAGTTTAAAAATAGGGCACCTCAGTGACTGTGATGATGTGTTTAATTTAATAACTGAACTCGTCTTAAAATCATCTTATATTTCAGCAACATTTACAGGAAATTACATACCAGGAGCAAGTGAAAGACATATCATGATTCCTCTAGCATGTCATGGAAATACAATCATTCTCCATTGAGCACTAATTGCAAAAGCAAATGCTTTCGGAATTGACCAACTCTGTTCAATTTATTCTCTCTCTCTCAATTATTACCCATATATATTACACACACAATCAATTATTGCACCTAGCTGTTTGGTCCGTTGACATGTAGCAGAAAAACCTACAAGAGGAGTTCTTTTTATACGCGAAAAAAAAAATAACATAAATGCCCCAGTAACATTCATAACTATACACCCTTTGCCCCATAATTACCAGGGACAAGGACGATGGGCCAGGGACAGGATTCTTCAGTTCTATTAAATATAGGTATATGTCTTTTTGGTCTTCAAAGGATTCCTTTCTTCCCTTATCATTAATCCACACAGGAATTACAATATCATATTCCTTTTGCAACCACAAAATTCCATTAATAATTTCATTTAAATTATTGTGTTTAAAATAAAGCATAGTCTAGATGAAAAATAGATTTTAATTTCTATATTTTAAACAATCATTTATTTAATTTCTATATTCTAACAATCATTTATTTTATTTTCTATATTTTAACAACCATTTATTTAATTTCTATATTGATGATTTTGACAACTAATTTCGTCTATGCGAGTAACGTAGCTGATCTCAAACCCGGGTAAAGGAGGAGAATTGCGGTAGATAGGCGGCCAACGTAAAAACTTAGTCAATCTCAATACAGCCGACCCCAATTGATTTGAGACTAAAGATTGTTGTTGTTGTTGATTTTGAAAACTAATAACTTTAAACTTCATGAAAATACAGTCCAAAATCCTTTATTCATTCACATTTTTAACCTTTAGTCCTTTACAATATCAAACAACAGTTAATGTAAATTAACCGTGAAAATTACCTAAACTAAATAAATAGCTATTAAATAAAAAAAGTGCAAATTCACTAATAGATTAAATTATAATTTATTCTTGAAATAAATAATTTTTATGAATATTGTGTATTACATAGTTTATCAACTTATAAAATTATTTATTTCAATTATTTTTAATTAAAAAAATTCTGATGCTTCCCGCATAGTGTCGAATATGTATAGGAAGAAAAGAACAAGAATAAATAAAGTGTCCCCAGAAGTTCATGTCAAAATCTCTCTCTCTTCTCTCTCTCTCTCTCTCTCTCTATATCTATCTCTCTCTCTCTCTCTATATATATATATATTCATGAGGAAAGAAACACAAAACCAGAATCTAATTCCTTGGTCACTTCACTTCATGATCTAAAAACATATGTTCCATACAGAGAAAATACAATCCACTCTTCCTCCTCACCCGCGCCCCAAAAGAAAAAGAAATATTAACATTAATTGCTACCAAATCATCAATCACGGCGATCCTCATTGATCTCATCAAGAATCACCACAAGTGCAACTATAAAGGCATAATCAACATTGGGATACACAGTCACACCAAAATTATCCGCATCAAGCAAAACACTTGAAAATGTGTGTTTCCTATGCATCTGCATTACCATTTACGTATCACCTTAACTAAGTATAATAATTCCGTAAATAAAGATAATCATGTGATTATAAGTTCTTCATATGAATGGAATTAGTCTATAAAAAAAGGGTCTTAAAGCTTAAATAATACCTGTGCAATGATGGTATTGGATTGTCGAAGATATATGATACATGACCTCTCAGACCAGCTTCCTTTGATCTTGAAATCAGGGATGTTTTCTGCTGTGTTAGTAGCTAAGCATACATCTAATTCTGTCTTCATTTGGATAATAGACGACTTCTTCACACTGAAGATCACATCTTGGGCGTTTGTGCTGTCTCCTCTGAAAACCTGCCATCTCCTATGCGCAGTCAATATCTGAACAGGAATCAATACTCCATGTTTAAAAGAGCAACTCCATTGAGTTCTAGCTCAAATGAACAAATATCATCCTATCTTAATTCAACAAGGAATCAAAATTTAATTCTTTTTAACATTCGTTAGATTATTATGATAATGGGTCAAAATCAACACAAAATTTCTATTAAAAAACTAAAATATATAAAATTATTAAAGTTCATTATATCGTCTCATATTTTAATTTCTGATTTAACATATGTTTTTATAAAATTTATTGAATATATAGTTAGTACTTATAAGTAATATTTATTTAAATTAAATAATTTTGTAAAATAAATTTAATTTTAGTTATTTCAAGCTATAGATCCCTTCTTCTGTAGGGAGCGCAATTTTTTCTGAAACAAACGGCCACTGAGAGATTAGAGGGAAAAAGGGAGGGGGTGGGGGGAACGGACCTTCTGTTGAAAAGTGGCAAGAACGTTACCAGCGGCGTCAAGCAAATAACGGCGATCACGGATGCTTACGAGTTTACTTTTCACCTTGAAAATGAGGGTACCGTTAACGTCGGTAACGCCCAAATTACAATCTCCAAGAGCCCAAAGCTTGGTGGCCACTTTTAGGTCCACCGGGTACTGTGCCAAAAACTGTGACCCGATCACCACCACTGGGGACTGCAATGGTTGATAAGCTGCCTTCGCCGGAATCGTGTTGCTATGTTGACTGGCCATAATTAATTACAAAAAAGCTGAAAATTAGAAACAGAAACAGGGAGAGAAATGCAGCGATCGAGAGGATTATATTTGGGACATGGCATCTGTTGATGCTGAGATCAGATCGGTTATATATAGTGGTGGCGCGAGCGTGAGATTTCAGGGTGGTTGCTATGCTTTGCATGGAAGGAAATGAGGTTATTGTAATCTGTACACGCGGTTCTTCCCGATTCTGAGATTGGAACTATCGGGTTAAGAATCTAAACGGCGAAATATATCCAGTACGCGTTGCGATGCAGTCAGTGGCCACGTGGTACGTACTTGGCGGTGTTTGATTGGAAGATTTGATTACGCGGTAGGGCACTGTATCCGATTTATTTATAGTGTGTCTAAATATAACCTGACAAACTAAAAAATTATTTTATTATTAATATTTTTTCATGCTCTACTTCATTGGGCCTAACTATAATAGCTCATTAAGGCCCTTAGAGCTTAACCAGTTCTAGTTCCAAACTGTCCAGGGCCTATTCCATCCCCTGCCGTCATCGTAGATCTCACCAAGAACCCCCACAAGAGCCCCCACGAAGGCATAGTTCACATTAGGAGACACAGTCACAGCAAAATTGTCTGCATCTAACAAAGCCGTCTTCACAGTGTGTCTCCTGTGAATCTGCAAAATTAACCCATCAACTTGGGATTAGAAAAACATCTAGTTATATTACATGTTAAAATGGATCTTAATTGTGATTACTTGTGCTACGATGGTATTGGACTGTCCAAGATATATTGTGCAGGATCTCTCCTTCCACGTTCCCTTGATCTTGAAATCAGGGACATCTTCTGATGTATTACTTGCTAAGAATACATATAATTCAGTCTTAAATTGGAGTATCGATGACTTCTTGACACTGAAAAGCAGATCTTTAGCGTCTTTGCTCTCTCCTCTGAAAATCTCCCACCTCCTGTGGGCAGTCTTTATCTGCAAAAATCAAATTCATTAACAGTCTGAAATGGGATTTGACAGAGAACACGGAGACACAGACCTTCTGCCGGAGAGTGACAAGGGTGTTTCCGGCGGCGTCTTGCAGAAAACGACGGTCGTGGATACTTAAGAGCTTGCTTTTCACCTTGAAAATAAGAGTTATGTTAACGTCAGGGAGAGATAAATTATTTTCTCCGGGAGTCAAGAGCTTGCCGGCGATAGTGGGGTCCACCGGATACTGAGCCAGGAACTGTGGCCCTATCGCCACCACCGGTTTCTCCAGTGGCGGGCAACTTGTCATCGCCGGGATTGGGTTGCTTTGCACCGAATTCATAATGCCTCAACTAGACTGAAACGCAGAATATTGGACCTCACTTCTATGCTTTTGATTAATGGTGTCTATATTCTGTGCACAATGGGTTGATTATATGCTATTGAGGAGTAGATTTTAAAAAATATATATAAATTTAACAATAATGGATTAAAAAATAATAAATTATATTTTAAATTATTAAATTATTATTATAATTTAAAAATATATGTATTTTTTATTATAACATTTTAATTTTTTATATTTTATTTATATAAATTAAATTTTATATATTTTATTATTAAATTATATAAATTTATATATAATTATATAACTTGTGTTACTGTGAACAAATTCATTTATAATTTTTTAATTTTCTTTCAACAAATTTAGAATTTAACATTGTAGTTTAAAAGCACAAGATTAGTTTTTTTTTTTAATTAAAATTAATTTGTCTTAAAGAATAATTTAAGTATGAAAAATGTTTTTAAATTATTTTATTATTTTATTACAAAGTTAAAAAAATATTAAAAAAAATAGGAATAAAAAAATGTTAGGATATTCATTTAGATGTAGAAGCTTATCTTCAGCAAACTATAGCAGTTCATATGGCCAATTGGTTCAGTTTCTAACAAGGTTCAATTAGATTCAAGGAATATTAAATTAATTATAATATTTTTATTTTAATATAATAAAATAAATACAATTATTTTTTTTTAAAATATCATATTTAACTGTGTATTGAATTTTTTTTTATTTGAAATCATCTTTAAAATAACAATATAAAATATTTTCATTCAGGACATAGAATTTTAATAAAATTATCTAAGCTTAAAAATAATTTAAAAGGTGAAATTTTTTTTAAATGATTAATGCAAAAAATTAAATATATATATATATATATATATATATATATTTAAAACAAATAATTTATTAAAAATAAAATTATATCTCATAATTGATAAATTTTAATTTATTAACAATAAAGTTTCCTGTAGGCAGAGGTGAGGAACATATGTGAATCAGTATGATTTTGATTTTTTATTTTATTTTATTAAAATAAAATGAAATTTATATAATTAATAGTTTTTAAAAAAAATTGGGAAAATTCGATAAACTTGTGAAATTAGTAAGAAAAATCCAAAAAATATGAAGAAGCCTATTAAAACAAAAGGAATGGAATGGTGAGGGAAAGCATGTGTTGTGAAGGACTGCCTCAAGGCTCAATATCCTTTAAAGCCACTTTTTGTGTATAACGTTTCCAACGCTGTCTTCAACATACATACATACATACATACATATATTTTAAGAATAATATTTTTTGTTGGAGCTTTAATTTTTTTTAATGAAATTAAATATTCAGTTTCTTTATTTTTAAAATATATTAAATATTTTTTTATTATTAAGTCATGTTCCATTAATTTTAAAGATTGAATGATTATTATTTAATTAAAAAATAAATTTTAAAATTATATAATTAAATTAAAAATTATGATTTTAAAATTATGAAAAAATTACATATTGAAATTATAAAACTAATTAAAATAAAACATTTTAATAATTTGATATTTTTATCTATAGTTTAAATAATTGAAATCAAGATAGGATGGAAAATTGACGAGAGAAGGTAGGAAGCCACAAAATGTGGGTGAAAAGAGAGAAAAAAAAAATTTTAATTAATGGAAAAAAGTTACGCTGAGTGTCAAAAATTCAGCTTAGTGGGATGAAGAATCTATCACCTTCTAATGACGGAGATTTTCCTTGAACTGCTGAAAAATCACCTTATGTACGAAAAATGAGGAAAATTATCCTTTTTTATGTAAAGAATATTCACTCGAGTAAGCAGCAAGTTACTTGGTGGTTGCAAAATCTCTTCTGTCATGGGCCTATATTGAGTCCATGCGATACTCAGATTTGGATGGGCTTAGATCGAGTTCGTGCCACATTCGATTTGGACATGTCCAAATCGAGTCAGTCTCGCGCAATAAGTTTTTCATAAGATGAAAATATTTAATTATTATCTGAAGATAATAAAAGTCAACATAATTATAAATGCTTATGAATATAATTTAATATTTTAAAAAAATAAATTTATCTATTTTATTACATTAAAATAAATAAATATAATAAATGAATTATTTATTTAAAAATCGTTAAAAGATTACAAGCATCTTGACAATTACTCAATTAGTCACTGAATATTCAAGTGTTAATTTTTTTTATTAATAATTTTAACTTATTCTTTTGATTTTAATATCAATTATAAAATAATTGCTTATTATTATATTTAAAATTTAAATTGTCAGAAACAATTTTCTTTTTATATATATCATTAATAACTCAAATATTATGATTTTAAAGAAAAAAGCATTTGAGTGTAATTTTGTATTTGATAATTAATTTTTAAAATATAATATAAATTCAATAATATTAATTTTATGAGAATTCTCAGTACTCCTTTCTTAAATATAATTATTAATATGAAATTTTAATATATATCAAATCGGATGTTATGATAATATATCTAATTCATTCTAAAGTTAATGAGAAAAATATTATGAAAAGCAATGTATATTTATGAAATTCATATTAAAGACACTTCAAGTGGACGAAAGATAGCCCGAATGGAGAAAGCCACCTATCGGGCTTAAATTGCCTGAAGTGGAGGAAAGTCGCTTCAGTGGGTGGGTGTTGGTCTGAGAGTCTCCAGCTTTACTCGCCGATTGTGTCCGCCTTCATAACATGGTTAGATCGTCTTCTTTAAGTGCTGGGCGGCTTTTCTTGAGGAAACACAGGAAATGGCCACACTTGCCATTCAATGCCAAATGGCAGCAGACTTTCAAGGAACAAGAAGCTTTGCGAAATCTGAAAGAAGCAGCCACGGCACCACCATCTTCTCCACTGCACCGCCAAGAAACTCCTAACAACCCTCATCTTCTCTCCTCTCTTATTCACTCCTTTAGCATCTATGATTGTGAACCCACCCCTCAAGCTTATTATTTTATCATCAAAACTCTTAGCAGAACCTCCCAACTCCACCAAATTCCCCCAGTTCTTGATCACCTTGAAAAGGTTGAAAAATTCGATACGCCCGAATTCATTTTGGTCCATCTCATTGAATTTTATGGCAATGGCAATGAAATACAAAAAGCTGTTGATCTGTTCTTTAGAATACCCAAGTTTAGGTGTGTCCCTTCTGTTTACTCGCTCGATACTCTGCTCTCAGTTCTTTGTAGAACCAGCGAAGGTCTCAAAATGGTTCCTGAAATTTTGTTGAAGAGTCGGGCCTTGAAAATTCGAGTTGAAGAATCGAGTTTTCGCTTGCTGATATCCGCCCTTTGTAGAATTAAGAAGGCCGGCTACGCTGTTGAGATATTTAATTGCATGATAAATGATGGGTTTAACGTTGACACAGACATATGCTTTATGCTATTATCTTCACTTTGTGAACAAGAATATATATCTGGGGTTGAGGTTATTGGATTTTTGGGAAAATTGAGGAAGTTGGGATTTTGTCCTGGAATGTTAGACTACATTAATGTAATTAGATTGTTAGTGAGAAGAGGAATGGGTAAAGATGTTTTGGGTGTTTTGTATGAGATGAAAGCAGATGGAATCAAACCGGACATTGTTTGCTATAATATGGTATTGAGTGGGATTATTGCAAATGGTTTTTATTCCAAGGCAGATGAGCTGTTCGACGAATTGCTTGTATTTGGTTTGATCCCCGATGTTTATACTTACAATGTCTTTATAGAGGGCTTGTGTAAGCAAGGCAAAGTAGAAGAAGGGATTAAAATGGCAGCTAGTATAGAGGAGTTGGGATGCAAACCTAATTTGAGTACTTATAATACGTTATTGAAGGCCTTATGTAATAGTGGAGAACTTGGCAAAGCAAGGGACCTCGTGAGGAAGATGAGTTCAAAAGGCAATGGGTTTAGTTTGCAAACGTACAAGGTTATGATTGACGGATTGATTGGTGGGGGAAGACTTATTGAAGCTTGTGCTTTGATGGAGGAAGAACTGGATAAGGGTTTATGTCCTCAGAGTTCTACATTTGATGAGATAATTTGTGGACTGTGCCACATTGGCTTGACATCTAAAGCGCTGGAATTTCTTGAGAAAATGATTAATAAGGACGTTTCTCCGGGTGTTAGAGTTTGGGAAGCACTTCTTGTTGGCTGTGAATCCAGTATTACTTCTGCAGAGGATATTTTATTGTTGGACAGCAAGGTAAACTCATCACCGTCGCCAGAACCTTAAGAAATATACCTGCTGAGCTATTGGTTTCTTGCATAAAGGGATGAAAGGCTATTACCTATGGCAAAGCTGCTCTGCTTGACTGTCAACACTCTTATTTTTATGGAGACCACATTGACTTGTGTGAAAACGCAAAAAACTCGTCCAACTTTACAAGTTTGAACCTTCAAAACATTCAACCGCAAATCCGCCTGATTAAGTGCCGAAGCATAAACTCTATAGTAAAAGGTTGCATATTCAGATTAACGTAGGTAGCCACTGTTGTTTTCATGATCTATCCAATCAGTCAAGTGTCACGGGCTCATTAAAATTCCCAAGTATTCTCCCGTGCAGCACTAGCAAAACTCAACCTTTGAGCAAGCTAGTCAGCCTTGTCCCACCTGTTTGAGTGCTTATGGAAACTTAAAAGTGAGCTTGGAATGAAGGAAGATGAAAGTAGAGAGCACAAGTCTTAATTAAAAAAGCTGTGTGTTTGTATTGATGCTTTACAAAGCTTTTTACAAAGGAAGGTGACTGTACACAATGTTACAAAATTGTCTTTGGTACGCGACACAAGGAAGCGTTCTGAAGGTATGCCTCTAGAAATCCATTGTGCTTTTCAATTTTGTAATTGCATTCCATGCTGCACACGGCATCCTTTATGCAGAATTGCATGTACTTCAAATTTTAAGCGTAGCTTAGAGTATATGGTAGCTCATATTGAATGCTGTATTTGGCTCTTTGATAACCTCTATTCTTATAAGGAAAGCTCCAGAAAATGAACTGGAGAGTGCAGGTTAAGAGATTGATAATGTTGAAAGAAATTTATATCATAGATGCACAACATTGCACCTCTTGTTCGATTTATAATCTTCAATATGAACACACGATTACACGAAGTATGAAGTTTGGGGCAATGATGGGAAGCATTTGTGCAGATTAAGCCATTTTGCGAAGACTATAATACCTTCAACTTCTTTGGGAGGAGAAGAAGGTAATTGAATTACTGGCTAGAAACAAATAATTTTAACACAACCAATATTCCCTTCATCTGTTATCCTCTCAAAGGATAAGATGGATACTGTGTTGTAACTTTGTGTTGTTCTGTAGTCTCTTTTAGCATATAGTTCCATTAGCGGAGATAGTGGATATGCAAATGCTTTTAATAATATTTATGAGTGTAAATGACGTAATAAGTTTTGTTCATTTAAAAATATATGAATAGAAATTTATCTAATTTAGTTGATTAAAAGTAATATAAAATTTACAAAAATATTTCAATAAATAAGAGAAAAATTATTCTTATTACTTTTAAATAATAATAAACTATATTCTTAATTTTTTCTTTTATAAAATTAATTTATTTCGTTACTTAATATAATTTTTTTAAAAAAATTGATAATAAATCAATTGAACACAAATTATACAGTTGATTAAATAAAAAAGCTGCAAATTGAAACAGACATATTTTGAAATAGTTATTATTATTAAAAAAAAAAGCTAATCTAATGGGTAAAAATCCAGGAAGCCCTTTTGACTAACAAATTAATTGGTACCAGAAAATCAAACAATTTTTGAAAAAATAACTTTCTCTTCTTAAAAGAATAAATTATTTTTAACAATTTTACTAACATTTATATATACATATCTCATTAGTTTTCTAACATTATAATAATTAAGCATTCTTGTACCAATTCTGCTACTTG
>CAOGCB010302348.1:0-16548 GCA_948266635.1 Cnidoscolus chayamansa
TTATTATTATTTATAATAAATAAAGAATAATAATTATTATTTTTATTTAAAAGAGAAATGGGTCTAAATCACTGATTTCAAAAATGGTTAATATTGGTGAAGACTAATAGGAAAAATGGGTACAAAATTCACAATTCAAAAGCAGAATTTGGTTAAAGAAATGGACTAAAATATTAATTAATAAAAGAATATTTGGAGCCCGTGGAGAATGTCAACGCCGTGCACAAATCGAACATTTTTGTCAAACTGACAAGTGCCTCCAGAGTCTGGCCGCTGCCGGATTTTCTCCACGAATCTCTCATGAAATATTTCAGGAAATAATGATTTTTTAAACAAAAACGCAATCTATCAAGTCGTTTACATTGCTACGCGTGATCCACAACCTCCTCCCATGTTTTCCTTATAAGCTATTCATATCAATTAAATGTTTTTCTCATTTAAAAAAAAATTAAATTTAATTAATTAAATTATTTTGAATTTAAACCTAATTCGTTTCGAATTTAATCTGAATATTAATAAATTTAAATATTAAATAATTTTAGTTAAATAATTATATTAATAATTTATCTCAATAAATAAATTTTTAAGTCTTAACGAATCTAATATTTATAAATTTAAATTTAACTTGTTTACTAAATAAGTTTAAAAACTAAATTCGAATTTAATTTATTTTTAAATAAATCAAGCCAAATCGAAATTTTATCAAGCCGAACCTTAAATAACCCACAAATAACTTCATTTATTTATAACCTTAAAAAACGATGTTCAATACTGGAGTATATTATTTCCTGTTATATAGTCCATCAATCATACATCATTCAGCGTCTAAAATACGATAGACTCAATTCTTTTAGCTTTTTAAGATCATATAAAATATATTTTAATGATTATTATATTTATTTATTTTTATTTAATAATTCATATATTATTTGTAATTTAATTAATTCTACAGTAATCATATAACACATATTCTTTTTAATAAAGATTAAATTTACATTATATATTTTAAGATGTTACACCAATTAAAATAAATATACTAATAAATATATACCTATGAACATTAAAAAGATCAAATTTTTTTATGTATCTTTGTTAAGATATTCAAAGTAAATTAAAAAAATTAAATCGGTCACCTAATTTAAAAAAGAAAATTGTTTATTACTCAATTCATATGTGTTGGGTAAGTAAGTCGAATAATCATAAGAAAATTAATCTGCTATTGGGTAAGTAAGTCGAATAATCATGAGAAAATTAATCTACTATTGGGTAAGTAAGTCGAATAATCATAAGAAAATTGATCTGCTACTCATTATACACACATTAGATATCTTAGTTGGATCATTAAGCTGACCGTATAATAAGTTCACAGATAAGATGTAAGTTAAATTAGTGAGTTCTAATATATATAAATAAGTCGGATAATGACGTAAAGAGTTCATTGTGAGTACCGCAATACTCATCTAAGAGTTGTCAGCATGCAGCCCGTAAGGGCGTAACGCAGTTGGTACTCGGGTGGCAGCTTTAGAACAAGAATCATGGTTCGAACCTCAACAACCACATTGTGAGAGTTTTACCTTGGACTCCTTGTGGGCACTGAGTCCTGAACCTTCCACTTAGGAGGTCGCTACGTATCGTGATTTACCATCTCACACATTGTCGAGCCGGAGTGTTAGGGCCGCTAGGGGGAGGCTTCTCCTTTTTGGAACAAGAGTTGTTAGCATGCAGCCCGTACGGGCTTAGCTCAGTGGTAAGCAAGTGGTAGAGTTGGTATAAGATTCAAAGTTCGATTCTCGGCAGCCATAATGAGAGTTTCACTTATGTGGGTAAGCTCCTTGTGGGCACCGATATAAAAGCCTCTCACTTGACTACTGCTAGATCAACGTAATTTATCTCTCCACAATCCTATCGGGTCGGAGTATGGAGCCCCTAAGATGAGGATATATCACCTTTGTTACTTGTCAGCATGCACAGATACCAACCACAGCTAGAAGGTTGAAGGAAATAATTTGTTGTACAAGATTGAAAGACTAGGATTCATGTGAATAGACAGCGATTTCTTTGAAACCGAATTTGGATCTGAGTTTGCTACCTGAAAGTTTGTAGAGAGTATAGAATGGGTTTGGGTCTAATACGAAGATTTGGAATTCATTTTTTACGTGCTTTCTATCTTTAGAACATAAATAAGCATAAGTGGAACCCATTAAGTGGGTCAGCGGCATTTATTCTGAAGAGCGTGTGTTATGAAAAGGAAAGTTGACAATGTTAAGCATATACGAAATACCCATGTTCCTTCCTTTGACAAATCAAACCCATTCCATCTATATATCTATATGAATCGATCTTTGAGCAATTTTAAACCCATGTCCATGTTAAAATGCTATATAGCTATCTCCTTGCTGTTTTTCTTTTACTTTTCGTTTAACAATATTGATTTTATATGTAAAGATTCAAAGCCAACGCATTTAATTGTCATATCTCCTTGCAAAGTACGACCTTTTTTGGTCCCTCCCCCACCATCTTTTCAGCAGCAGGGTTTAACACAACAAAGTCATACCGATGTATCCACACGCTTTTCTATCAGAAACCGTGTGAAACCATGCAAAATCATGACACACTTGTAGTTATTTTTGAGGAGCAACCAGCCTCAGGCTTCATATGGAAAGTCAAATTGAAGCAGCAAACTAAACCTTTTCAAAGTTAACTTTTTATCTCCCTCAGCTGCTAAATTTGTCTCACAAGGAATTCACCATAAACGGGGAAATTTGAAAAATGAGAGGAACATGACGATGGACCCCACTGCCCTTAAATCACCGTCCTTAATAAACAAATTCTTAGTATAAATATATAGCCATGCTGCTCATCTACCTCCATCACCAACCTCACAATCTTGCACTATGTCTATGGCCAAAGGCAGCTCAACAACATCAATGATGCGTCATTGCTTTGTTTCTTCACTTCCCTTACTGCTACTTTTGGTACTACTTTTGTCTACACAAATCAGTGTTGTCCATTGCAGAGCTCTTCGTTCGACGACGAGGGGTTTAACAACAAGTTATCAGCAGCAAGAAGATGTAGTTCATCAATCAGCTGGTGCTTCCGACAACTTTGTCGGTGGTGGTACTTGGGTGAGAAGCTTGATGTTTCAACTGGCTTCTGGACCCAGCAAAAAAGGTCCCGGACACTAAAGATCACATACCACTACGTACTCCTACACTTGTTAATCAATTAACCCATTTCTATACTCTTCTTTTTATATATATAATCTTTACTTGAATGTGAATCTTTTTTTCTTTTCTTGAAAATTTTCCTCCAAGGAGGTTGCAGATGACTCTGGTAGATGAATACTTGTAATTTGTGGGTGTTAAGGGAAATTAAATGAAGATGCATTTGGCATATAGTATATCGTTTTTACTTCATTCCAATGTTCATATAACTTAATATTTGCAGGGCTTTCACTTTCTCTGGTTATTATGAACTGTTCCCAAACTACAAATTCTTTATATTTTACTCTTTGAAGGGATTAATATTTATTATTACAACTAATCTATAATTTTCATAGAGACGAATGCGATTCACAGCCACCAAGAAAAATGAAAGATGATGAACTCATTGGGCCATGAGCCTAGCAGTCGAGAATCGAAATACCTAACTATCCCTTTATTTAAAAAAAAGTTTGATTGAGAAAATTATATATATATAATTCAATAAAAATGATGAAGATGGAGACAGATATTCCATATCGCTGCTGGGACTTTGACTAGCTTCATAAAATAAATAAATATATAAGTTATATTGCATTAAATAATGCATGACGTATAAGCTTTTTGACCATTATTTTCCACTTAAAATATTTTTCTCTCCCTAAAATCTGAATCCACCAGCACAGCATCCTTATGAATTAAAAGCTATTTTGCGAATTTAGCAAGAGTTATACAACAGAAGAAAAAATATCAGCGAAAGCATTAAATAGTTGGTTGCTAGAGAGAGATTTTCTCTGGATAGTTCGTCTCTGTGTCTAGGACAACTTTTTTCGTGTCGTGTTTTTTGGTCTCCTGCGCCCTATTTGGATAGGAGATGACTCTTTCCGTGGCCCAGAAATGTAGGTCATCCTCTCCACCTCTGGAGATAGGGGTAAGTTTTGGGTGTTTTTGGTGTCACAGATCCCAGTTTGAGCTTCACAGAGACGTTTTTTTAGAGGATTTATTAGTTGTGTTGGTCTTAATATGCTTTGGTTGTGTGACTGTCGTAGGAAGATTCAGGCTATTGCTGTGGAGTTCGGTACCTTGGGAACACCCACAAGAGGAGATTGATATAAATCATAAAAAATTTAATATAACCTCAAAGAGGAAGTCTTCTGGTTTTGTGTTTCATTGATGAACGTGGCTTCTTCTAGCAATTTAACCATGGAACCAATCTGCTGTGAGAAAGACACTTCTGGGGTCTATGATGGCTAAGGTTGTTGAAGGGACTTAAGACTCTTTTTATTTGGCTAAACTGTGTTGAAGTTGAAATTAGGACTCCAGCCTTGTAATTTTCTGTTTTGTTCCATCCTTGGAGGACATAATATGAAATGGATTGAAAATAGCAGATGGCAGAACCTGTAACCAGCGACTCTTCTTTTGTTCTTTTCTATTTGGCCTATTTTCAACTTCCCACCCGACATTACCATTCGTCAAACATCATCCAACCCAAATTTTCATTTTTCTTTTCTTTTCCGTATTTAACATCATCCAACCCAAATTTTCATTTTATATATATATATATATATAATGAATCATCTGGTCAAAGGTGTTGGTGCAGACCATATCTGGACGGAAAGCCATATGCCCAAGCCCAATTGGGTTTAGACATAATGGACTAACTTCAATTTTATTATATCTCAAAATTAAATTATTGTAATTTTATTTTTTTTTATTTTCATTTATGTGAATAAAAATTATGATGAATAAGATATGCAATATAACTAAAATAAGAAAGAGATGAAGAATGAAAATTTGAGAGAATAATCTCACTTCAATTAAATACCTCAACTTTTATATGAGATATCTATTTATAGGGTTTCAACCATTAAGATTAGGACATATGTTACAGAGGAGGGTTAATACATATAATTAGGGGGTTATATAAATAAAGTGCACTATTATTTGAGGGTTATGAATCTCTATAAAAGTTATTTATAATACTCATCCTTAGAAGTCCATAAATATTGTATCTCGTTAGAAAATCTAGTAAGGGAATAAAGAGTACACAATATAGTATAATACGTTCAAGTTGCCTCATTAAAAATCTTATCAAAGAAAACCCAGTGGAATAAAACTTTGACTAAAGGAAAAAGAGGACAACGTGTATTTTACTCCCCCTTATTCTAACATCACTTAATATTTCTGAATTGACACATGTCAATTTTGTGTATTAATTTCTCAAAGTTACAGTTGACAATATTTTAAATGAATAAATCTGCAAGATTGTCTTTTGAACGAATTTGTTGAACATTTATATCATCGTTCTTCTGAATATCATGAGTAAAAAAAAATTTCGGTGAAATATGTTTCGTTCTATCTTCTTTGATATATTATCCTTTTAACTGAGCTATGCATGCTGCATTATTTTCATATAATATTATTGGAACCTTCTCTTTTTTTTACAGTTAAACCACATATATTCTGAATATGTTGGGTCAATAATATCAACAAAATACACTATCGACTCGCCTCGTGTATTGTAATTATTTCTGTATGATTTGAAGATGTAGCAGCTAGAGTTTATTTCGTAGAGCACCATGATATAGTTGTACCTCTGCATGTAAACAAATAACTTGTTTGAGAACGAGCTTTATGTGGATCGAATAAATATCTTGCATTTGCATAATTAATTAATTGTGATCCAGATTCATTTTAATAAAACAACCTCATATCAATTGTTCCTCGAAGATAACGAAATATATGTTTAACTCCATTCCAATATTTTCTTATTGGAGAAGAACTAAATCTTGCTAATAAACTGACAGCAAATGCTATATCTGGACATGTATTATTAGCAAGATACATCAATATTCCTATAGTATTAAGATATGATACTTCAGGACCAAGAAGTTCTTCATCATTTTTTTGAGGACGTAAATGATCTTTATTTACATCTAGTGATTTTATAACCATTGAGATACTTAATGGATGTGCTTTGTTCATATAAAATCGCTTTAACACCTTTTATATATAAGCTAAGGTAAAACTTTGTTTTTTCAAGAATCTTTCATTTCAAATTCTTTTTTCGAACAATTTGTTACCTTTTGAAGCTCTTCAGAAGTTTCAATAATATTTAAATCATCAACATATAAAGCAATTATAACAAATTCTGATTCAGATCTTTTACAAAAATACATAGATAAATTGGATCATTTTTATAATCTTTTTTAATAAATATTCACTGAGACGTTTATACCATATTCATCCAGATTACTTTAATCCATATAAAGATTTTTGTAATTGTATTGAATAATTTTCTCAATAAATTTTACATGCTTCATGCATTTTAAATCTTTCTGTGATTTTCATATAGATTTCACTATCAAGTGAACCATATAAATAAACTATAACAATATCCATTAAATGCATCTTAAACTTTTTATATACTACCAGATTGATAAAATATCTAAATGTAATTGCATCTACCACGGGAGAATATGTCTCTTCATAATTAATTCCACATCTTTGCGAAAAACCTTGTGCTGCAAGTCGTGCTTTATATCTTATGATTTCATTTTTCTCATTTCTTTTTCGTACAAATACTCATTTGTACCCTACTGGCTTTATAACTTTAGGTGTTTGGACTACAGGTCCAAAAACCTCACGTTTTGAAAGTGAATTTAATTTTACTTGAATTATGTCTTTCAAAATTAGCCAATCATCTATGTGTCTACATTCTTCAATTGATTTATGTTCAAGATCCTCATTTTGTTTTATGATATCAATAGCCACATTAAAAGAAAAAATATTATAGACAATAATATCTTTTTGGTTCCATTTTTCACTAATAGAGATATAACTGATCGAGATCTGTTCATTTTCAATATTTTTCAGGTACCTAAACTTCTTATGGGGTATTATGATTAATTATATCTTGAATATATTTATGAATACCTACCCCCATAATATGGCCATCTTGATTATTTGCTCCTTTCTTTTTTCTAGGATTTTTATCTTTTGAACCAATCAGTCTACCCCGCTTTAGGTGTGGTTTACTATTACTTGCACTATCAAGTTGTCCTACAGGGACATCAATTCGAATTGGAGCATTTTCAGTTGGTACATGTGATTTAGTGACTATTTTTGTGTTAGTAAATGCATTTGGCAATTGATTTGTAATATTCTGCAAATGAATTATCTTTTAAACTTCTAGTTTACACTGCTTTGTTCGAGGATCTAGATGAGATAATGATAATTCATTCCATGCAATTTCTTTTTCCAGCTTTTTATTCTCTCCCCTTAATGTTGGAAAAGTTATTTTTGTAATACTCGTCACATTTTCGACGTCAAATTTTGAATTCACGACCGGAATATTCATGGAATATTAAAAAATCGAGGTAGAATAGCGTTTGGAGACCAAAATGCTAAATTATAAAAGTTAAAGGATCAAAATGTAAACATAAGGACCAAAATAAACGAATGGAAGAGTTGAGAGACTAACGTGAAGTTTGGCTTGGGCTAACCTGAAAAGCCAGGATCAGCCGTTGAACTCAAAAGTTCGACCGTCGAATCGAGTTTGCCATCTCCACTATAAATAGTGGAGGCAGCTGGACAAGGGAGAGTTTTTTAACAATTTTTCCTCACATCCTCTCAGACACATATAAGTTTAAGTCCTAAAAACATAAGAAAACAAGAAAAGAGTCAAGTGGAAGTATAAACCAAGCTAAAGAAAAAAAGGAAGAACAAAAGGAAAGAAAGAGAAGAGAAAGAATTTGGAGAAGCTTAGATTTGAAGTACCAGTGGATTCTACAACTTCAATCTACGTTAGTTAAGTTGTTAAATAATGATTTAAGGGAACAAAAGATGCATCCAAATGGAATTAGGTTAAGTTGAAGAAATTTGATGAAAAATGATGAATTTACCAAATGATGAACATAGAAATGATATATGCACGTTTGAAGGAGTTAAAAGATGTTAGAAACATGTTAAAGTGGTTACAACAAAGATGCATGTTAGAAATGAGGTAGAAGAGATCAAAATATAAAGTTTTGGAAAGCTTATGAAAATGGATAAATTCCATGATATGATGAGAATGATGTTGCATGTGTTCGAAATGAGGTTAGCTAAGTAAATATTGTTATGTTAAAAATTTAGAAATGTATTGCGTTGTATTTGGCAAGATTTGAGTATGTTTAAGGTGTTGGAACCTTGGTTTTGGCCACTACCAAAACCTAGGTTCAGAAGCCTAAAGGAGGTTAGACAGCCAAAACTGGGGAACAACTCAGGAAAGGAAAAGGAAGTCCAGCTTCGGCTGCCGAAGGTTAGACTTTCAGCTGCCAAACTTGGTAGTAAAGGGAACTTGTGGCAACCGAGACTTTCGTCTCTGTAAAGGGACCTTCGACCATCAAACTTGCCGCCGAAAGTCCCCTGTCTAGCAATTTCTAATTCAAATTGCTTGGATTAAGTATATAATATTCATGTTATATTTTATGGGGATTAAAGGGATGCTTTTAAGTATATTTTAAGTATATGTTAAGTTTCTATTCTGAAGTCCGGGATACAGGATTGGACCCCAGAGTTCAAGGACATCGATGATAAACTAGGGATTCATCAGTCTACAGGTGAGTGGATATGAACTCTTTTAGGATACATAAAATCTAAATTGATATTTTTGGCATGCTCATGCATCATAATGCCTAGGTTGCTGCATTTGATGCAAGATACATATTGCACTACATTATTCATGATCTATGGTTGGTAATATTGAGTGATCCAGAAGTTTCCCATATTTATGTTATGTCCCACAGAGATATCCCTTGAAAGATCCTTTTGTATGTCCCTCGGATGTAACACATTGAGACCTTAGGATTTTCTTGGGATCCATATGTTATGTTATGTATATGGTAAGTGTATAACTGTCCAAAAGGAGTTGTTGTGGTGCATATGAGTACTTGAGAGAAGTTGATAACCTATAAGGTATTCGGGTGGTTCTAAGAAGATGGCTTGCCAATTAGAACTGACCTAGGGAAATCTAGTGACAATATTACCTTATGTGAAATGTTTGAAGGTGATGCATTACACGATCACGAAAACTATGTTTTTATGTATCTTCTCACTAGGTTTCAAATAACTTACCCTTTTGTATCCTTCGCCCATCCCCTCTCCCCATACCATTTTTCAACAGAATTGACAGAGTAGAGTGCACGTGTCCTAATGGTGATTATGTTGTTTGCCCTTAGGATATGTAAATCTGTCGAAGAATATGTTTTATAATCTCATGTATTATGTTAATGTTTATGTTAATATTTTGGTACTTATGTATATGACCACCACGTTTATGTATACATGTATAATGTAAGACACATGTACTAGGAATTTGAGTATTCCTTATGTTAATGTTGTACCAAAATTCTTTCTTATGCATGAGATTACATGTTAATGTTTATGTTTACATAAATGTTATACTAATGTTAATGTTTACGCCTTGTTAGGGTTTCATTCACCTTCAGGTGGTTGGGATCCTAATGCCGATGGCAGGCCGGGAAGGCTGGTTGTTACAGACCTGGTATCAGAGCATGTGTTTCAAAAGATCAGACCTAGTCATGCAATATTAAATGTTTATAGAATGTTATGAGGCAAACACCATAGGGAATACACGTACATTAGGGAGTCATATGTATAATGTCATCACAATAATGATGAATATGCTAAATATAGGATCACGTTATACTATGTATATGAATGATGTTTATGTGAAATGCTATGTGAGCTCATGTAGAAACACGTGAACTAAATGTTATGTTAATAATATGTATGTTTCGTCTTCTTAACAGAAGCAAATATGAGGGGATCGTGATGATCTACTCATTTATCAAGAGATCCACCTGAACATGTGAGTATGGAGGATCTCCCAAACACCTCCATAGAGCTCATTGGGAGATACATCAAGGGACTCACAAAGGTCCTTTGATGTAAACAGTAACAGGGTAGAGCCTTTCAGAATATCAGTAGGGGATCTACTAACAGAGAATGAGGAACGTAGAGATGAGAACTTTGGCATGGGTATCGGAGGAGGAATAGAGGGATTCACTAGTGGACATGGAGCTACTACTGCACATGGGTATGCGCCTCTGCCACCTTATTATGGATATGGGAGCAGTTATGGGTATTCCAGAAGTGACACATTAGGACACCCAAAATTTTCATCTTACCCTCCATATATGCCATATCCACCATACTACCCGCCCTATTCCCCATATGGAATGTATCCACCCTATGATGGTTACCCACGGCCAATACTAGAGAACCCTGCAACTTTAGCACCACCATCACCACAGCCCACTGCAGAACCAATTGTCCTATCATCACAACCAAACAGAGTAGCTTCGAGGAGTAGTTGTAAGGTTAAGATGACAGCCTATTTGAAATTGGATGCTCTCAAGTACAACGAGGGAGACGATCCATTTGAGTACATCAAGGCCATGAAAGTTATAACAAATGAGCTGGGGGCAGATGATAGCAGGGTAATTCAAATGGACGGATTCACACTCCATCACAAGAAGGTAAAGGAGTGGTACATAATGTATATAGAGCCCAGGATAGATGAGTTGATGTGGGATCTGTTTGCAATGGAATTTACAGAATGGGCATTCCCAAATAGTTCTAGAGAACTCAGGATGCTGGAGTTTGAGCAATTCTGACATACTGATGAGATGAGCATAGATGAGTTTACGGACTAGTTCACTGATTTACTACAGTATGTGGGGTCAGGCATATGACACAGAATGAAATAAAGCAATATAGTATTCCATGAGACTACATAACAGATACTCATCATTAATTATGGCAGCAGAGAGAGAAAGTTTTCATGATATAGTGGATGTTGCGAGAAAGATGGAGGTCAGCATGATTATCGGGGGAATGGTGTCACCTCGATCGGCATGCCAGGTAACATCAGTAGTTCCTAGGGCTACAGATGCAAGGAGGCTCAATCTCACCTCTCTTATAGCTACAACCCCAAGAGAATAAAGAGAAAGAAAAAGTTATAAGAAGAAGAAGAAGAAGAATAAGTTCTGGAATAAGGTCAATTCAAGGCTCGAAATAGGACAGGGTTCGAGTTCAGAGTCGAGTCGATCCGCTTGTGCTAGATGCGGAAAGTCGCATAAGGGTCTGTGCAGATTTAGGACTATAGCATGTTACAGATGTGGCCCAGAGAATGTCCCAACATGACAGGACAAGCACAGACACAGTAGACAGGTACAAACAATATAACTCTAATGGCTACTAGGCTGAGTTCTGCAGCGGCTCCATAGGGCCGAGGTCAGGGAAAAGGTCGAGGAGCAGGACCCTTAAGGGCTCAGTCAGGAGGGCCTATGGCACCAACTAGGATATTCATCATGACACAGTAGGAGGCTAACACCTCAAACACGATGATATCAAGTACACTTATGATCGGTTGCAATTATGTTCATGTTTTGCTAGATCCAGGTACCTCTCACTCATTTATTTCCCTGAGGGTAGTGAGCAGTATCGGGTTGAATGCTGCTCTAATGGAGTGTCCGTTATAGGTTAGTGGACCCAAATGTGATTCAACATTGGCAGAGATGAGCTGTCAGTGTTGTCCAGTTTTCATTGAGGGTAGGTGCCTTCCAGTAGAACTAGTGGTATTTGAATTGACAGATTTCAACATCATACTAGGTATGGACTAGCTATCACTACATGATGCTACCTTGGACTATAGGAATGAGGTAGTCAAGTTTAAAGGACCGGATGGATCATACGTCATGTTTCAAGGGGATACCACAGGTATGCCCACCGGTTTGATATCTTCTATGCAGACACATAGATTGTTGAGGAAGTGGTGCCAGGGATTTAAAGCCTATTTTTAACCCCACGAACTCAAAGAGTATATTTTGATGATTACAAAACTTAAGAAACTTATGTATCTTTCACAAGAGAACACCATGATCAAGATACGAAGACAAAAAGAAAAAGACATACTGGTGATCAAGATAATGAATGAAGCATCTGAAGAATTTAGTTAAGTATGAATAAATATTAGAATCAATGTACAAAGATAAGAAAGCTGATAATTGCCAAAAATAGAGCTTGAGTTTTACAAAACCACTGAGTTGAATGTAGAATCTAGACTTTCAAAACTAGAAGTTCTACTTTTACGATCCTAGGTTCTAAAATCAACTCAGGAGGATATTTCACTATAATACAAGAATAACGGCTAGCTATATTTCAAAATCTACTTTTTACCTACCAAATCTTTTCAAAAGGCTAGTTTTTCATCAAGACTCTATATAAACAAAAATTCTCTCATTTATTTCTAAAGAAGAGTATTTATAATTGAGAGAAATTTATTGCAATAAAATTTTTCTCTAGAGCATTGATTGAGCTTTCTTTGGCAAATCCAACTCTTCTTCATCTTTATAGCTTCAGCTGTAGAAAGAGAAGAAAAACAAAAGTTAATTCCTTCATTCAAAACCTATTTAAGGTTTAAAGCAAGCTAGTGTGAGCTTGTGTTTGAAAATGCTTAGCTAAGTAGCACTTGTGTGAGGTTACAAGAGCCTAGAAAACTTGTGTAAGGTTACAAGAGCCTAGAAAACTTGTCTAAGGTTATAAGAGCCTAGAAAACTTTAAAAGGTTACAAGAGCCTAGAAAACTTAGAAAGATTACAAGAGCCTAGAAAACTTGGGAAGGTTACAAGAGCCTAGAAAACTTGTGGAGATTACAAGATTCTTGAAAACTTGGGAAGATTGTAAAGGCTTATTTCTTACCATTTAAAAGAGACAATAGTGGAGCAACTTCTCAAAGGAAGACTTTGGGAGAGAGTGGACATAGGCAGGAAGGCATAACCACTATAAATTCCTAAGTTCTTATTCTCTACTCTATCTCTTATTTTTACTTGAATTTATGCTTGATTTATTTGTGTTAACATTTAATTCTTTGAACCTAGCATTCACCGATTATATTTGAGTTAATTATATCCTTAAAGAATATAGCTTGCTCAGTTCTTTACAAACAGAATTCTGAAAACTTTGACGGTCTAAAACTGAATTTTAGAAGTTCTAAATTTCACTAAGTTCTGAGATTCACTGAGATTATCTCTAGAAGTCAGAATAGGAACTAAGATTTATAAATTTCGAAAAATGTCCAATTCACCCCCTCTTGGACCTACATTAGGGACCAACACTTATGTTAGGACAACAGATCAAAATGTGAGAGAGATAGAGTCGGTACCAGTAGTGAGGGAGTTTCCCGATGTATTTCCTGCAAACCTTGCAAGTTTGCAACCTGACATGGAGATAGAGTTCAAGATAAAATTATTAAAGGGTGTCAGACCCATTTCTATCCTGCTCAATAGGATGGCTCCTGCAGAATTGAAGGAGTTAAAGATATAGTTGCAAGAGTTAGTTGACAAGAGTTTCATCAGACCAAGTACAACACCATGGAGTGCACATGTACTGTTTGTAAGAAGGAAAGATGAAATGATGAGGCTATGTATAAATTACAAATAGTTAAACAAGGTGACCGTAAAGAATAAGTATTCATTTTTGAGAATTGATGATTTGTTCGACTAGTTGGCAGGAGCTAGTTGCTTCTCCAAGATAGACTTGAGATCGGGCTATCATTAGTTATGGATCAGAGAAAGTGATGTACATAAGACTGCATTTCGTACGAGGTATGGGCATTATAAGTTCCTTGTAATGTCGTTCGGGTTAACTAACACCCCAACTATATTTATGGATCTCATGAACAAAGTTTTCATACCATTCCTAGATCACTTTGTGATAGTATTCATTGATGATATCCTAGTGTATTCCAAAAAGGCAGAGGAGCATGTCTGACACCTCAGACTGGTTCTACAGACACTAAGAGAGCAATAGTTGTACACGAAGTTCTCGAAGTATGAGTTTTGGCTAAGCAATATATCTTTCTTAGGACATATGGTGTCAGAACATTGCATCGAGGTGGACCCTAAGAAAGTAGAGGCGGTAGCAGATTGGCCTACACCCACTATGGTTATAGAGATAAAAAGTTTTATGGGTTTGGCTGGCTACTATAAGAGATTTGTATAGGATTTCTCCAAGATAGTTGCTCCGATGACACGAATGACATAAAAGAACCAGAGGTTTGTTTGGTTTGATGCATGTGAAGAGAGTTTTCAGAAGTTGAAAATGATGTTGACCACGGCACCGGTGTTAGGTTTGCCAAAGACAGCTGAAGACTTCACCGTATATTGTGATGCATCCAAAGTGGGATTAGGATGTGTTTTGACGCAGAATGACATGTCATATTATATGCATTAAGACGGCCGAAAAAGCATGAGAAAAACTACCTAACTCACGATCCATAGATGGCTACAATGATATTTGCACTAAAGATGTGGAGACACTACTTATATGGGTTAGATGTGAGATCTTCACAGATCACAAGAGTCTCTAACATATTATGACTCGGAAGGAGTTAAATCTGAGACAGAGATGATGGGTAGAATTGCTTAGTGATTATGACTGCAGAATACAGTACCATCTGGGCAAAGTGAATGTAGTAGCTGATGCCCTTAATAAGAAATCATGGAGTAGTCTATCTCACATCAATGCAGTGCGATGATCGGTGGTCACAGAATGGTACAGACTGATCGGTGAAGGGCTTCGACTGGAGATAGCAAATAATGGTACTTTAGTGGCACATATGAAGGTAACTCTAGTGTTTCTTAAGCAAGTGGCTCAAAAATATCATGAAGACCCAGAGTTGGTCAGAATAGCTAGGTCAGTACAGAATGGAGAAAATAACGAGTTCAGATTTGACAACCAAGGTATTCTCTAATTTGGAAACAGATTATGTGTACCAGATGATATTGCATTAAAGGGAAACATTTTGAGTGAAGCACATGATGCTTGTTGTGTCCTACAATGAAGAGGGAGATCGCTATGTTCCTATTGTTGCGTGAGATGTGCTGGAGGGTTAAATTGGAGCACTAGAAGCTAGCAGGGATGTTAAACCCACTACTGATCCCAAAGTGGAAATGGGAACACATCCTATGGATTTTATTATTTGATTGCCAGCTAGTTCTAATAGGTGTGACTCAATATGGGTAATAATTGACAGACTCAGGAAGTCGATGCACTTTCTACCAGTAAGAATCGTGTACTCCGTAGATAAATTGGTACATATCTATATGGAGGAGATCATCATATTGCACGGTAAGCCTGTATATATAGTATCTAACAAAGGACCATAATTTACCTCACGGTTCTAGAGAAGTCTACAGAATACTATGGTAACATGGCTAGATTTTAGCGCGGCCTTCCATCCACAAATAGATGGACAATCTGAGAGAACCATTCAGATAATTGAAGATATGCTTCGGATGTGTGTGCTGGAATTTGGAGGTTCTTGGAAGCAACATCTATCGTTGGTGGAATTTTCTTACATCAACAACTACCATTCGAGCATAAGAATTGCTCCATACGAGGCTTTATACGAAAGGAAGTGCATATTTCCTATATGTTGGGAAGAAGTCAGAGAATGCATATTGGCTGAACCAAAAATTGTGGAAGTCACCAACATGGTGATTCTCGTAATTAGGGAAAGAATGACGACCATAGTCAACAGGCAGAAGAGCTATGCTGGTGTCAAACTGAAACAGATAGTGATCCAGGAGGGGGACATGGTGGTTTGTTTTGGAAGGAAGGATAAGTTGCCTCCTAGGTACATTGAACCCTATGAAATAGTGCAGAAATAGAGTGATGTCATCTACAAGCTAGATTTACCTTCTTTCATGGAGAGGATTCATCCTATTTTCTACGTGTCTATGCTGAGGAAGCATGTGTTAGATCCTAGCAAGGTACTCAAAGAGCCTGAGTTCAAGATTGTTGTAACATCCGACCGGTGGGCCGGATAGTCTCATGCATTTTGATTTCATAGTCGTTGACCCGGAACCGTAATAATTCAAGTGTGGGGTCATAAGTGGGTGGGTGAAATTAATTAAATGAATGAATTAAATAGAGTCACATAAGAAATGAAATCTAAAATAGAGATAAAAATGAAAGACAAAGGTTAATGAACTAAAGAGGGGTAAAATGGTCATTTGGAAGCCAAAGTAGTATAAATAGCCCTTACAAAGGCCATTTACCACACTTAACCAAAAAGAACTAAGCTTCAGCAGCAAGGGAGAAGAGCCACGAGAGAGAGAGGAAGAAAGGAAGGGAAAGAAGAGAAGGGGAAGAAAAGGGAGAAGGGAGAGATCTTCAAAAAGGTTAGTTCTATATATATATCCTTCCTACTCTCTAATGCTCTTTGTGATTTGCTCTTGAGTAAATGGAGGTTAGGGTTAAGGTACATTGCATCTAAA